>JARKHS020008668.1:0-75550 GCA_030143305.2 Amblyomma americanum
TCGGCTTCGTAGTTTTCTACTGTTTTGAGCGCTTTTTCGACTGGTTTATAGACTGAAAATGCTGCAAACGGTTCGTGAAGGTGTTGTGCACCATTTTCGTCCACTTTTCGGGACTTCCGAGTACGAAATTTGTGCTTGACACGGAGAGGCAGACGCTTCGCTGGACCTCGCAGTAGGCCTCCTAGCAGGAACCTGCCGCGCCTGGGCTAGGCTAGGCCTAGCTTCACAGTGCGCACATTGCTTCACCAAGCGCCTAGCCTGCCCGCAGCAGCAGGGTATACCAAGTCGGCGGAGAAGCAATCTCGCCTTGAGAATTCGCCACGTACCCTAAATAGACCAGGGCCCTCACAGCCCGTAAACTGGCTCACTCAGCACCGCTCCACGAGCCCGCCACCTGGAGCTCGCCTCTCAAGCCACCGGACGAACCTGCCACACCGCCCAGCCCAAGCAAGGCAAGTCTCCTCCACCAACTATAAAGCGTCAGGCTCCGCTACCCAAGCTACCCGCCTCAGACCTGAAAATCATCTACCGCCCGAGATCTCCGCAAACACAATGATCCCTAGTAGAGGTCCCTGCGATCTCTGACACTTCGAAGTGGCAGTCGGATTGTTATCGCCGTCAACTTGCTTTTGTCGCGAACATTGCCACGGGCAGTTATCGCCTGTCTCATACGTTGAAAATTGAAAACTGGTTGTTGGGGGAACGAAATGGCGCAATATCTACCTCACATCTCGGTGGACACCTGAAACGTGCATTAAGCGAAGGGATAAAGGAGGAACTGAGAGAAGAAAGAGGTGCCGTAGTGGAGGGCTCCCGAATAATTTTGACCACCTGGGGCTCAGTAACGTGCACTGACATCGCACAGCACACGGGCGCCTGTGCATTTCGCCTCCATCGAAACGCGGCCGCTGCGGTCGGGTTCGAACCCGGGGACTCCGGATCAGTAGACGAGCTCTCTAACCACTGAGCCACCGCGGCGGGTCTCATACGTTATTCATTCGCCGTTTCGTCACTTGGATTTCTCCGACCGCGTCGACCGAGTGGCGCTCCGTCTTCACGAAGTTACATCCGTTCGCCATTTTGTGATTGCGTTCGGCAGTTCCACTGCTTTGAACGAAAAGTTCCTTGTCTTTGCGTGTGTTTGACGAGCGATGTGGTGCATACTTGGGCTGTGGATAACATGGCACCGCCGGTGGCGCCGGGTCCGTCAAAGAAGTGCGGGAAGTATTCAGCTAAACGCCGTGACCTTGCTGTCTAGCGTGGACAGTGAAAGCACAGCTTTGGCGCAAATACAGGGGCAAATCGTCAGCAGCAAGAGAAATTTTCCGCTTAGCTTCTCTTTCGCTGCGAAACGCTGCCACTTAGTCGCACTCATGACGCCAAAACAAAGCAGGGAAACACTGCAAACTGGGGTGTAGTATATGAAAGAGCGCCCGACACTAGGCTCAACAACGCTGGCTGAAGAAAACGTGGCCAATGACGGGGGAAGAATAAACAGACTATGAATGTGGATTTCGCTACGCCTTTCGTTGGCCCCTCATCGACTTGACAAGCGTTGACGACAATGAGGATGGCAGACTACACGCGGAAGGCCGCCGTCGCGCATTGCTGTGAAGCTGACCCCCCCCCCCCCCCCCTTAAAAAAAATTAGCAGATAACCCGCACCCACACTTATTAAAGGCGTTTTTTCGAATTTCGGTGCAGGTTATACGCGAGTAAATACAGTACGTGCCAGCGCTTTGTCATGGTGCAGCGCGTTTTTAAGGTATGCATTGGGTGACTGATAAAATATGTCCGCCTATTTGCCCACACACTTCTGCCAGCCACGCAATCACCTCCACTCATGTGGTCTCTCCACTTTCGCACATGACTGTACATTCCAGGTTTGGTGTTTTCATCATACCATGTGGGCTAAGATATCTGCCAGCACACATTTCTGGTAGAAATAATATAATAAACAACCATGAGAAGTGTGAGCACAAGGCGGTTTGCGGTCTGCGGAATTTTTGGGCCTTGTAGTCCTCATCTGTGGAAAGGTGTTTATGTAGACGTAGAAGAGGTGGGCGTCAAAATATGGCACGAAAGCGCAGTGCTTTCGCCAAGAGTGCAACCAATGCACGCACACTTGCAAATGCTGTCGTGCTGTGGAGTGTTATGTTAATCTGGGGCTAGAAAAATTAGCCCTCTAGGCTGAAGCCATTACAGTACGGCCCATGAAAGAAGTGCACCCAATTTCTGAGCAGCGAGCCAGTGGAGTGTTGGAAGGGACTGCTCTTAGGACTTGCAAGCAGCCGGGTCTTTCTGATAAATTAAAACGCAAACTTAACTACATGGCCTATACTTTTCCTTCTTCAATGCTTTGCTATATTTTGGGTCCTTAATTTTTAAGCAAGCAAGCAAGCAGAGAAGAGGTGGAACACTCCCCTATCACGGCAGACAGCCGAACAGGGTCGATCACAGGAAGGCCCTTTTGTACATTTTTTTATCCCATTTTTTTATCCCTTCAACTCCTCCTCTGTAAATGCGTTCCGTAGGAGCGCCCTGGCGAATTTCCCAGGGCTACTCTGGCACTGCCGCTCCAACATCTGAAGGATGGTGCGGTCAACAAGGACACCACTCCCAATGTCAACGTGCAAACAGCACAGCAATCAAAGATAAAGGCAAGCAAGCGAATTCAGCTGTCTCTATGGAAAATTTAGATTGCCCATTATCCTCTGTGCAGCTGGGATGTCAGCAGTTGTTTAATGCGAGGAAATTACATAAGTGTATTGCAACGTACGGCAAAAACATGATTCGAAAAAGATCCTGCATTAATGGGTTCAATGCGAATTGTAGTGCGGTAGTAGCCTAGACTAGATGAAGTGCCTGCAAGGAAAACATGGGCTGTTTCACGTTACCTGAGCATATTTCACTATATGACCATCTATGTCAGGGTTTCTAAAATTGGATCCATGGTACACCGAGGTACGCTGGAGGACATTTTGGAGTTTCCTGAGCATCTATTTGCATGCACGCCTCTACAATAACCTTTTCAATCGCCCATTTTTTTTATAGAACTGATCACTCTGCAATTGTTCACTGCACAGCCAGTCGTAACTGAATTTGGTCATTTCTTCAATAGGTGTTTAATAACCTGTTAGTACTTCTGCTCACCACTTCGCGGCAAAGATTTGAGGAATTTGTGGTTGTAGACGGCTCAGTAGGCATGCTAAGGCACCAATGCGTGTCTGATTTAGCATTTCGTCTGCATGCCTTGTGGAAGCAACAAGGATGATTGCACGCGGCTGGCTAAGCGAGAAACATGCATGTGCTGCCGATCGCCCGCAGTGTCCTCTTTCTGGCGTTTCTCCCTCTCACTGTCCGGTGAGGCGACGGTCTGCGGAGATGCAGGTATACATTTTAGGACATGCCCCTAATGTGCTCCCGCATGAATTCAACAAGCCGTGATAACTTCTCTATCGAATGGCCGAGAAAATTCCAAACGCTGAAGAGTACTTCACCTGTATATTCAAGAGTATGTGCACCAATCATATTTCAGCTCACATACCTTTGCGCATGGCACAACAGACTGATCTGGATCCTTTTTAGACTCCAGCATGCTCTCCAGCTGTTTCACCATTTTGGCCGGCACTGCAACGGACAGTGAAAGAAAATTGTTAGCATTCTATTAAAACAAGAAGACTGGGAACACACCACTCAAATCCCAGGCAGCGATCCGCAAGTAAGTAGTCTATTTTCCAGTTGTAAACAAAAAACACCTATAAACATCCACCATTTTAAAAAGTATGGAATCGGTTAAAAGGGCCCTGAAATGATTTCGATGAGCTTATTCTAGTGCAACATATCTGTAGGCGGTCTTTGTAAGTATTCGATTCATATTTGAAAGCTCTGCATGGACATTATAACTTAGAAATAATTAAAAAAATCTGATCGCAGCAGCTCGCAATCTATTAAGGAGACACACCTCATCGTGCGTCCCCTACCCCGATGACATCAGTAGGCAGAGGCGGTGTGGTGTGTCTCCGTAATCGGTTGGGAGCTACTGCGAGCAGAGATTTTTTTTAATTATTTCCAAATTATAGGTTCCATGCAGAGCTTTCAAATATGACTCGAATGCCCGCAAAGACCACCTCTACGAATATGGTCCACTAGAATAAGCCCATCAAAACGATATCAGGACCCCTTTAAAACCAAAAACACAGGGTTCTGTGCATGTTGAGGGTAGCCAAAGCATGTTTCGCAGAGTAGGTTTCGTAAATTTTCCTTTCCAGAATACACAAATACTAAAGAGGCATCCCTGTCGCAGACCTATTTTTTAAATTTACATGAACAAAAATACTGCCACAATGTTTCGTTTCCTCCTTCAAATAGGGCAATGGGCCTAGCATCTGAGCTGTAGCAGCCGCATGTATTCTAGGAAAGCTTTTATCATTAGCAGCGAATATTTCTCGGCAATAAGTGGAACCAAAGGTTTAAAGCTACGGAGAATAAAGCTGGAATTAAACCTAGTTCATGTACAAAATGATGAGCCATCTCAGTGGAGTGTACTGTATCAAGGCTCTCTCAAAGATTTTCCAGAAACTGGGCGTTAGGTTATACGCTGTCTGTCATCTACACAACTGGCCGATAAACACATTTTTTTTTAAATGAAGAAACAGCGCAAAGTGCACAACCTATCCACAAGCTATCAACTGAGGAACTTTTTGCAAACATTTTCACAGAGATTATCTGATGGGTCTTGCTTGAGTCCATGAGATGGCCTAGAGTATATTGCGTATAAATAAAATCTCAATTGTAACATATGTCAGAGATGTCGCTCTGCTTAAAAAAAACACTGACGTCTTGCATTAAAATTGAATATTGCATTCTTAACCAGCCTGATTAGAAAGCTCATACCTGTAAAGAACACCAAGAAAAAGATTGTTACGACTTGTGCTTAGCAGCAAGGAGAAGGAAAAGGAAAGACATGGAAGGTTAACCAGAACAAACCATTTTGCTGCGCTATACTGTGAGAAAGGAGTGTCGGGGCAATGGTGAAGCAGAAAAAGAAGCAAGAGGAAAATGAAATCAGTAAACAATGTCAGCATAGACATAAGTCTGAAAACTCAAGCAGGCAAATATTTGTGTTAAGCAATAGAAATGGCAATGCTAAAAATGCTCCACGGTGCGTGCTTATAAAGAGACCATCTTGATCTGAAAGCGTTGACAGTTGAAGGAAAAGAATAAACATTGCTGTAGAAGAGGAAACATTACAGCAACTGAGCACGAACACAGTACAGATGTATGCTTCGGGCATAGAACAGTTGTATTCGTGAAGTGGTGATCAAGAACCAGCAGACTGCACACAGTTATGCTAAGTATTCAGACATGTATGACGTAATGCCTCCAAGCAGAAAACCACTGAAAGTACCTTCAAGTAAAAATGCACGCATCTTAATGATTTATTGCAAGAACAGGTTTCTTGCCAAAACTAAAATTTCAAGTGCAGCGAATGTGAAGCCATCCCAGAATTCTCACCGGCTAATTTCTCGGCCCCTTCCAGCTGCTCTTCAAACTTTCGTTTTCACTTCTAAGGCAGGCAATTTAATCTTGCTGCTCCTTGCGCTGCTGCGCAGCTGGTCTACAGCATGGGTGTTCCTGAAGAAACGGCATAACAGTTATTGAAAGGTAAAACGTTTTAAAAATTGAAGCATATCCTTGTGCAGTTTCAACCACTGCTGCTGTAGTATACATGCCAGATGTCTTCAGTATTAAAGAAAAGTTTTGTTTTTTGTAATGATTGCAGCAGTTTACTGCATGGCCACTTAAAACTGAATAGCACTCAGTGCAGCTGTTCTAATGTCCACATGATATGCGCTAATAGCAAGAGCTACACATTTGTAACATATTGAAACAACATCCAGCACTGAAAAGTATGAGTATTTCAGAGTGCATTTCATTATGGGGGTAGAAAAACAGAATCCACAAGAAAAAAGCAATCACTATCAAGGACACAGGAGAACATGAACAATTTGCTCACGTGTGCACTTGTCACAAACAAACAAGCACTATGTGCAAAAAACTGCCTTCATAATTTAGAAGCCACTTCACTGCTGTTGCTTATTGTCATCAAGCACCACATGCATTAAATGAAAAACACTATCTTCAAACAAGACACCAATGCGTTAACATAATGCACCATCCCTTAGTTCATAATATGAACAGCCACAAATAATTAGCGTTTCAGGTATGGCCCTTATTTGGTTTGAGAAGAAAAGAAAAAAGGAGCACACACTCTGCAATTTGTAGGCAAAGGCATGCTTTGGCAGGAGGATACCTAAAGTTCAGCCATGTTTGTGCACACATATGTAACCCTCACTTGACTCCAAAACAAAGGCCAAATATACCAACAAAAATGTAAGGACTATTTCAGCCGTTTGACTGTCACTCTTAGAGGCCGTGACCACTGGCAGCACCCTTATCAATTATTAGAATGGCAGCAAATAACTTGCGAGTCCATGCTTTAGCGACAGTTTTCTTGTTGATTATTAAATAATTCAGACATATGTAATCTGAAACTAAAAGAAGAACAAATTGATCTGCTTTACTTTGGAGGTAATGCGTACACAGCTCTTATTTTTCTATCAAATGGGAGTTTCAGGACGAAGCGAAAATCTGCTAGTGGTTTTATGCCGTTATACAATACAACTGCCATCTACTCAGCCAGGGTGGCTCAGTAGTGATGGTGCTCGGCTCCTGACCCTAGAGACTAGATATACCGTATGACCTCTCCCGCTGCGATGCTATGCTGTTTTCCACGAGTGGCTCTGGCATTTACAAATGCCTCTTCCAAACTCATCACAATGGCAGACTCTCCTGCACGTTAGAACTACGGGTTTGATGAGCGGATTGGGCACCTACTGAGCGACTGCCTAAATAATGCACGGAATGTATGTTTAATACATTTTCATGTATTATTTATTAAAAAATTTGGTTGGGAGTCGTTTATTCGTCATAGGGAAGCAGCGAGGGGATTTGTTGGCGCCGTGCGGAGGCCGCCGGCCGTACGAGGGCCAAAGACGAATCCAACTCTAGTCGCCAGCCTGGCAGTGAAACGCCACTGCTGGCAGTGAAACGCAAGCAGGCCAAACTCAGATTTCTGACAATAAAACTGTGTTTTGCTGGAGTTATTGCCTTGCATTTTTGGTTAATTTCTCTACAGCGAAATTTCGCGACAACGAAATTTCCCGCGCATCCCGTCGATTTCGTTGTAGCGGGATTCAACTGTAGTACGTCCGGCCGCCGATTTGAGTAGTCGCGGTGGCCGGCGGCCGAGCCGAACATTATTCGAGCGCGCGCCGCCGCTGCCGCCACCGCCGCTGAGGGCGCTAAGGTCGCGTCGTGTGCATACCTTTTCCTGTTCAAGATCACGACGTCGTGCGCACAGACCGAGTCTTCCACAAAACGCTAACAATTGCGCTATTCATTTTTTTTATCGCGCCTTCTTCCGTTAAAAGCCGGATGCCGATGGCAGGGTCCGCGAGGGATTTAACAGGATAAACATCCCACTTCGACTCCTCCACCCATTTGGTCAAAATGTGGCGCATTGTTACGGACTGAGCAGGAACACGAGGACAGAGACCTTTCCGGAGCACCTGCTGAACCGACTGGATTGCACATATGGCTTGGTGGCTTGGCTTGGATGGTTTGGATTACAGGTGCGGTATTTGGCTGCACTCATGCCTTTTACCGCTAGGCAAGGGCACCCACGGGCGGCGTGGTGCTACAGTCAACCTGTTGAGCAAGATTGCATTTGCCATTACTTTACTTCAAGCATGCTTCATTACTAGATTTCAAAATATTAAGACAGGAAAAATGCACCGGGAGGCAGTGAGAGTGAAGAAATCATTTATACTAGCGTTGCACTTCAAACGTCGTTCCAAAATTGCATACGCGAATGCCAGTAGCGCCGTCATACATAGCAGACGATGACAACACCCGAGCGCCTATGAGAGCGCCCCTACTTTGCTACTAGTAGAAGCGACCAACGATCCTTTCCTGTCCCATATAATCTCCAGTCAACTTGGTACTGTGCCTGCTCCCACCAAGCCTCCGAAAAGGCAGTACAGTAAATACTTATGGGACTCGTCGGCCGAGGTTCCGCATCGTTCAAAGTGCAGGTTCAAGCAGCGGGAGTTACTTGCCGCGCCATAAGCTTCTCGAGCTGATAGTGACTCGGATGAATCGGGTGATGAAAGCAGCTCCTATGCAAGTAATGAAGAACAGAACACAGCCGGCGTTACAGATTCCAGCTCTGGTGCCTGTGCTGGGGAGACTGCGCACAGCCGCCCATGTTCTTGTGAATCTTTGTAAGGCGCTTTTCCCGACGATGTCTCATCGGACGAAGTCGACTCATCGGACGAAGTTGACGTCTCATCCGATGAAAGCGAACCTGAACCGCCTGAACCCGAGAGTCACGAGGCCTCACCGGATGAGCGGACTGGTGAATTGGTAACAGCCCTTGCCATTTGTTTCTGCATGTACGGTGAACTGCTGAAGGGAACACTCGATCGCGTGGCCTCCGAGTTTCGCGACGTGCTGCCGCGAGAGCTGGCGAGAAAAGACTTCAGGAGAAGAAGCATTCGCCGTTAGTACGCTTGGTTGCTTTTTCCGGGCATGCGTCTGGTGCTGCTTTCGCCATCAGTCGGCTGCAGAATTTCACGAAGCGTGCAGGCCACGCAGTCGTGTATATTCTTTAGCCGCTGTGGTGGATCAGTGGTTATGACGCTCGGCTCCTGACCCAAAATACGCGAGTTAGACCTCGCCACGGCGGTCGAATTTCGATGGAGGCGAAGTTCTAGAGGCTCGTGTACTGCGCGATGTAAGTGCCCATTAAAGTACCCCAGGTGGTCGAAATTTTCGGAGCCCTCCACTATGGCGTCCCTCATAGCCGAAGTCACTTTGGGATGTTATACCCCTATAGACCAGATCATTTAACAGTAGACCGTACTGTACCGCAGTATGAAAAGAGATAATGGATTATATGTTGCTTGACAGGAGCTTATAGCAGAACCTTATAGTTAGGTTATTTTCAGTTTAAGAGCTGTTTCTTTTTAAGAGCCCCCATGTACTGTTGACAGGAGAATATAGCTGTTCCTTGTTTAAGAGATGAAGAGCCCACAGAGAGGTTATCCCTTTGTAAGAGCTTAACATGTGTTGCACTTGCTTCAAGTGTCGGCAAACGGACAATTGTGCACCTATGTACTGTCGGGAAGAAAGGTCTCCAGGACAAGCGAGTGACAACAGAAATGGAAAAATTATTATTTTCCGGTTGCTTGAGACCACACTTCTACATGTTAAAGTCTGGCTTACGTGATCTTATATGCAGTATGATGTGGCACTCATAACAGGCTCCTGTGTGACTAGATTGCACATAAAGTTGTGTCTCGACAGGACCACATTTTTGCATGCAGAAAACTTCAAAACAACATAACATCACTTAGCATGTTTCTATCTGTCACTAATAGGCACCCTTTGTTATCTGTGCATTTACACGTGCAGGTGCACCATTCCTCATATCCCATTAAGACGGAAATTCAAAAGCTTTTGAGCCTCTTCCATCAGTAAGCTGCCTTACAATACTTTCTGACATAATTTGCAGTCCTAATGCAGGTGTTTTTTATGTCGAGAGGACTGCGGTATGGCCGCAGAGCACACTTGAGGTCTCTTCACATAGTCATTGCCACAAATGTGTACCAATATTTTTCTATACACAATTGGTTGAAATGCTTTAAAGTGATGTCATCTATTTTCTAGTCATTCTGGGTGCAATTTTATCATTTTTCCTCTAAGACGCATACATTCTAGCAACGAGATGCGTTGGAATGTCATGAAGACGATTGGTAATGCAGTAATGTACCGTTACAAGAGCATCTTCCACGCACAGCGTTTTTCTTGAAACCTTGCTCGTTTGCTAAAAACACCCTCGCATTGCACTTCAAATGTTTTGTACTGTTCTTTATTTTTTGGGATGACTTGCTGTTTCCAGGAGCAAATATAACGCAAGCAGAAAGCTCGCTTATGGTGATGGCTCATAGCTTGCGACATGGCTGCTCCAAGGAGGCGCCAGAGAGCCTAGTACGACTTATTGGTGCCCTCTTGCCCTCATGGGTGACATACCCAGGATCGAAATATGCCTTATTTAGGCATTTTATTGCCTGTGAAAAGCAATGCAAAAACACTTTTACTGTACTGTTGTACTGAGTACACAGGTGAGGTGGTGGCAGAAGATATTTCATGTCCTAAATGCATTTTGGTGCACACACATGAGAGTCTTACCAAATCTTCTTCCTTTTTCCTTGTCATGGACCTCAAAAGCCAGCTCTGAGAGGTGCTAGAGTCTACAGTGGCTAAAAGAGAGGGAATCTTGGTTGGATACGAACTGGCTGACATTACACAAAGCATTCATTATCATAAATTGCCTTTGTCTGCCGGTGATATCACACTCACTTTCAACACTGATGGTGTGCCTCTCTTTGAGAGTTTAAATCTGAGTATGTGGCCACTGCTGGTAATGGTGAAAGAACTGCCTTACAAGCACCGGAGAGAGAAGCTTCTTATGACAGGCTTGTGGGTAGGGTCTGGGAAGCCAGTAATGAAAACATTTTTTATTCCATTTGTGAAGGCCATGAATGAATTGTCTGCTGAGAGAGTCACATGGCAGGACAGAGATTGAAATACACCCTTGTCTAAGGCATTTCCTAGACTTTGTTCAGTGAACAGCGTCGCAAGGTGTGATGTAATAAATATGACCCAATTTAATGGGGCAAATGGTTGTGCTTGTTGTGAGCACCCTGTCAAGTTGTAGCTAAAGGTAATGGCTTTTGCCGTGTGTATCCACCAGCCACACCATTGCCCATGCCGAGGACACAAGATTCTTTTGCTGAGCATGCCAGTAAGGCAAGGCTCAGTCAGCAGGCAAGCTGTGGCATTAAGGGTGCAAGTGTTTTCACAATGCTTGCGTTTTTCACATTTGAAGGCGGGTTCGCAGTTGACCATATGCCCGCGGTGTGCTTAGGCTTCGTTCGAAGCACCTTGTTTATGTGGCTCAAATCACATCGCTGTCGGAAGTTCAGGCTGCGCAAGCACCTTGAGGATGCAAATATGTTGCTACTAAGCCTGACTCCTCTATGGGAGATATTGCGACTTTCAAGGTAACTATCAGAGATCAAAGAATGGAAGGCATCAGAGTGGAAGAACTGGATGTTGTTCTATTCGGCTGCTGTGCTCAAGGATTTTGTTCCAAAAAAAACTACAAGCACTGGTTAAGGCTTGTTGCCATGATGCACTATCTGCTTGGTCCGTCACTACACATAGAAGAACTTCTCCGAATTAAAAAAGAAATGGTAAATTTTCCCATGGATTAACAAACCTTACACGGCACAGAATATATGACATATAACTCCCATCTCCTGCTTCACCTCGTGGAAAGTGTGAAAAACTGGGGGCCATTGTGGGGTTATTCCCATATTCATTTTGGGGCAATGAACGGAACACCATGCAGATTTGTGAAAGGAACCCGGTACCCTCATTTCCAAATGGTTCACAAGTTTTGTATTCTACAGGCATTTTCAACACTATGGTCAACACACTCACTGAACCGAAAAGGGCGCCACAATCTAGAATCCGACTTCAGATGTCTGATGTACGGGTATGCGCTGAGAAAGAACTTCACTAAAGTGGGGTGCGCTTTGCTTTTGGGCGAAGGTGAACGTGTGGAGGGTGGTACAGTGTTCCAAAAAATGGTGTTTGGGCCTTTCAAATTCTGCACTGCAGGCCTCGACAAATCTCGCAGAAGAAATTCTTATGTATTCACGAACGGGCTTTTTGGTCGCATTGTCAAAAACCTTTTACCTTGCAGTCATTCCTTAAGCAGAAGTGACCATGTTAAAGTGTACGTTGATGTCCTGAGTGTAAAGCAAGCAGTGTTCAGTAGTGTCCCCCTGGATGAGAATTTGCAGTTTGTGAAGACAGAGTGTACATCACAAAGTTGCATCGTTGACGCAGAGTCTTTAAAAATGATCATATGTCTGAATGACACTGAATCTCTCTACTTGTGTGTACTGAATGAAAATGAAATGCTTGAGTCTGTATGAGTTCATATTTACCTTTTGTTCTCTCATAGGTAGCAGCTGTTGTAGATGTGCCACACCACTGGCACCTCTCCTTGATAGACATAGACATTGTCCATTATCTTGATGCCGAAATGTCCATGTGTTTGAGAGCCTTAGTGAAGGGGCCCACAGCATTAGTTGTCTACCAGGCATGTCACGTCAAGTCACAGTTTGCAATGTATATAATATGCACTGCCCATTTTATGTGATAGCATAAGGATCCCATTGATGCGTTTTATTGGCGGTGTTTTGTCGCTGTCACACTCAGTGAGGCGGCAGTTTCTGGAGAAAAGACTGTGGGCCCCTAATTGTTGCACCAGCGCAGGGCTGACTGTGTTAAAATCTGTGTGACATCTAGCACAGAACTGCTAATCATAGCTTGCACCAGCCATCGGTCGGCCGTCGAACTGTCAACCAACATAAGCAAGGGCATCTGTAGTACGGATGTTCATGAATACCAGCTATGCTATCATTTTGTCACACGTAATTAGCAATTATGTGTCCCCTTTGGGGGGAGATTTCATATTGTCACGTGCTGCGCATGGGCTCTGAGGAATAAAGAAGACGTGCGGCGGCTGGAAGTAGAAGAGAAAGTCAAGTATCCTGCCGCCGGCTCCTCTCGACCTGCCTTGTAAATATTATTTGTAAATAGAACCTGTAACAGTGTGGTGGAGGTGCTGGGTCGATCACCACGGACCCCTCTCGCAACCGCTGCAGCCGAAGAATCGCCGGATTGCCACCGTTGCCCGTGCAAATGCCCAAGGAAGCCGACCGCTTCATGGAAGAGCTCCGCAGCTGCTTCGGGGATACTGTTGCCAAACGAAAATGCGCTGAGCAGTCTTTGCTTCAGAGAGCGCAAGTGCCTGGAGAGACCTGCACGACTTACATAGAAGAGGTCTTGAAGCTGTGCAAAGTCGTTAATCCCAGTATGTCCGATGAAGATCGCGTTGGTCATCTCCTCAAGGGCATCGCAGAGGACGCCTACAGCTTTCTTATTAGTAAAGAAAATTTAGACTCGCCCACGGATATCATCAAGCACTGCCGCACCTTTGAAGCTCTAAAACTGCGTCGAATTACTCCCAAGTTCGGTCGCCTGCCTAACGTCACCACCATCGCCAGCGTGGATTTCCACGAGCCTGTGAATGCGGCGACTCTCCCTGACGTCATTCGTCAAATCGTGCGTGACGAACTCTCCCGGCATCAAGATCTTGCGCGCCGCAGTGAGGTCCCGTATGGGAGCTGTTCTCTGCAGGCGGCTCCCGCCTACCGCTCCTCCCCTTGGAGTTTGTCTGCCCAGGCCCCTACCAGTGCTACTCGCATTGATTACAGCGACGCTCCCCGGATCACCCGCCCCGGCCCCAGGGCGCCAGCTCATCCGCAACGCCACCTGCGGCAGCCGGAGTACGATGGTCGTTTCGACACTGGCTACGAGGAGTGTTATCCCGAGTGCCCCCCCGACCCACCACTTTGTTACCGCTGTGGTATGATCGGTCACATCTCTAGATTCTGCCGTCGCCGGGGCCAGTTTTCCCGCTCCCAGCGCCAATGGTCGAACCCTCGCCTGAGTTTCAATGCGCCTGTTCATGACCGTGTCTTCACATCGTCTCAGCGCCCATCCAGTTACGCGCCACCACGGAACGACTCCCCTGCCTCTGACCGAAGTCTGACTCCACCTCCGCACCGCTCTCGCCGCTCGCCTTCCCCCCAACGTCGTTCCCCACCGTCCCCGGGAAACTAGCGTGTGCGGCCGATGGAGGTGCGGTCGCCGGATCATCGATAGTGCCAATTCCTCTGCCCATTTTTATGTTAAGGAACCGCCTTGAAGTTTTAGTGGACGGTATTTGCGTCATGGCCTTAGTGGACACTGGTGCCACGGTGTCAGTGATGAGTTCAACTTTCAAGAACCGTCTGGGTCGTAAAATAATGTTCGCTTGGGATCGTGCTGTTATATTCCGGGGTGTAGGGGGAGAATCATTGGTTCCGATTGGTATTTGTTTTGTGAATGTAGTGATCGCTGGCCACATGTTCCGAACTGAATTCACGGTGCTCCCTCGTTCTACGCATGACATCATCCTCGGTATTGACTTTTTGCACCAGTGCGGCGCTACTCTCGACTTCCGCAGTGGTGGCATATCGTTAAGTCCTGGCCTTCGGTCAGCTCTCATAGAAGACTCGCCAGTGGTTGCCCAAGTGTTTTCTGTCTCTGAAGATACCGTCGTTCCAGCAATGTCTGCCATATTCGTTCCCGTTGTGTCCTCGAGCACGATTTCTGATGCCTTCGATGCTGTGGTGGAACCTTGTTCCCTTAACTGTGCAAAGAAAAGTGTGCTAGTACCCCGCAGCGTCGTCCATGTGACCAAGGGCCATGCCACTCTTTGGACTGTCAATCATTCCAACGAACCTGCAGTATTGCCATGTGGTTTAAAACTTGCTGGCTTTGAAGAACGTTTTTCTGTACCAGTTGCCGCGATCACTGACAACGTGTCTCGTCCAACTAGACGCCGCGATCTGAGCGACTCTCAATTCCTAGCCATGGTCAACAAATCCCTACCCACTAGCGACCGCCAGGTACTAGTGGCCGTTCTTATGAAGCATGCGGACGTGTTTGACTTTGGTCGCGACCAACCACCGCCGATTCCAGCTTCCCGTACCCATCACATGATCAATACTGGATCTGCACAGCCGATTCGCCAGAAGCCATACCGCGTCTCGCCTTCCGAACGTCAGATAATCGATGAACAAGTCCGTGACATGTTGCACCGCGGCATCATTCAGGAATCTTCAAGCCCGTGGGCTGCTCCAGTGATCCTTGTCAAAAAGAAAGATGGCACTTGGCGATTTTGTGTCGACTACCGCCGGCTTAACACTGTCACAAAGAAGGATGTTTACCCGCTCCCGCGCGTTGATGATGCCATTGACTGCCTCCACTCAGCCTCCTACTTTTCCTCGGTGGATCTACGGTCCGGGTACTGGCAGATCCCGATGCACCCGCAAGACAAAGAGAAGACAGCATTCGTGACACCTGACGGGTTGTATGAATTTAATGTTATGCCTTTCGGCCTTTGCAACGCTCCTGCCACTTTTGAACGATTTATGGATACGCTTTTACGTGGCCTGAAGTGGCAAGTTTGCATGTGTTATCTGGACGATGTTGTTATTTTTGGTAGGACCTTCGCCGAACATAACAGCCGCTTAGCCATTGTCCTAGACTGCATAGAGAGAGCGGGCCTCGTGCTGAACTCGAAGAAGTGTCGCTTCGGTGAACGCCAAATTACTGTGCTTGGTCATCTCGTTGACAAGGATGGCCTCAGACCCGACCCGCAGAAGGTTGAAGCTGTAAGCAGTGTCAAAGAACCCAAATCAGTGAAAGAGCTCAGGAGTTTCCTAGGACTTTGCTCATATTTTCGGCGTTTCGTTCCCAAGTTTTCTGATTTAGCCTACCCGCTTACAAGTCTCCTGCAGAAAGACACCCCTTTCCACTGGACTCCCGAATGCGACTCCGCGTTTCGGCAGCTCAAGTTTCTCCTCACCTCGCGGCCAATATTGCGTCATTTCTGCCCGACAGCACCGACTGAACTCCACACTGACGCCAGCGGCATCGGCGTGGGTGCTGTGCTTATCCAACGCCATGAGGGCAATCAACACGTTGTCGCTTATGCAAGTCGCACCCTCAGCAAGTCGGAACGCAATTACACTGTAACAGAGCAAGAGTGTCTCGCCGTTGTTTTCGGCGTACAACGGTTTCGTTCGTACCTTTATGGACGTGCTTTTACAGTCGTCACAGACCATCACTCTCTGTGCTGGCTGGTCAATCTACGCGACCCCTGCGGTCGGTTGGCCCGCTGGGCGTTACGCCTCCAAGAGTTTAACTTCAAAGTGTCTTACAAAAGTGGCCGCCAACACGCCGACGCAGATTGCCTCTCGCGGCTGCCGCTCACGGTTACTACTTCCGATGATGAAAACTTCGATGACTATCTCGCTGCCGTTTCCCAAGAGTTTCCAGATCTTGGCACTTTCCAGATGGAACAACGCAAGGATCAGCACTTGGCGCCGCTTTTTGCCGAAGCCCGTGACCCGACATCCGCAAGCCCTTTCTGCGTTCGCGACGGTTTACTCTACAGAACGAATTACTCGCCTGGAGGTGCGCGCTTTCTCCTCGTCGTTCCGGCTACTCTGTACTCCTCTGTTCTGCAGGCAATGCACGATGACGTCACGGCTGGGCACTTGGGGTTTGCCAGGACCCTTAACCGCATCAAAGAACGTTTTTACTGGCCAAAAATGCGTCACATGGTTCAGCGCTACGTGGCCACCTGCGTGCAGTGTCAGCGGTTCAAGCTTCCCACGACTTCTCCGCCTGGACGCCTGCATCCTTTGCCACCTCCAAGCACGCCATATGAACAAGTTGGACTCGATCTGCTCGGCCCGTTTCCCCGCTCGTCCAACGGTAACCGCTGGATTATAGTGTGCGTTGATCACCACACCCGTTACTGTGAGACCGCCGCCCTACCTTGCGCCACCGCTGCTGAGGTCTCGCTCTTCCTTCTTCGTGCTGTCATCCTCCGGCATGGACCTCCTCGAGTTGTTATCAGTGACCGCGGTCGCCAGTTTACGGCAGACGTTGTGGAAGAGCTTCTGCGTCTTAGTTCATGCCATTTTCGCCACTCGACGCCGTACCACCCCCAGACTAATGGACTGGTTGAACGTACCAATCGGACACTCACGACCATGCTGGCCATGTATGTCGATTCCCGCCATAAGAACTGGGACGACGTGCTTCCCTTCATTACATACGCCTATAACACGTCGAGGCATGAAATAACTGGTTACAGCCCATTCTTCCTTCTTTATGCCCGTCCGCCTCGAAGCTCCCTCGACAGCATCTTACCTTTCTCTCTCGACACCGAGCCTTCTATTGCCAACACTCTATGTCGCGCTGAAGAAGCCCGTCGGATTGCCCGGATACGCACCTTGGCATCACAGCATCGCTCTAAGCAGCGTTATGACCGCCGGCGCAAGGATGTCTCCTACCTGCCCGGTGACGTTGTATGGTTGTGGACGCCCCTACGCAAGCGTGGCTTATCAGAAAAGCTGCTATCCCACTACACAGGCCCGTTCATCGTTGTTGCTCGCCTCAATGACCTCAACTATGTCATCTCTCCCCAATCAACGCAAGGACGCCGCTCAAGGACAACCCAGGTCGTGCATGTCGCACGGCTGAAGCCATTCCACTCTCGGGACCCCGATTGATTGACTGGCCCAGAGGGCTTCGTCTGCGAACGGGGAAATGTCACGTGCTGCGCATGGGCTCTGAGGAATAAAGAAGACGTGCGGCGGCTGGAAGTAGAAGAGAAAGTCAAGTATCCTGCCGCCGGCGCACCAGGCTCCTCTCGACCTGCCTTGTAAATATTATTTGTAAATAGAACCTGTAACAATATGAAAACCTGTGAGACCTTTGGTTGTGGCACAAGCTGCTATGTTTTCGAAACATTTAGGGTGTTAAATGCATTCTTCAAGGCTGCTTCTTTCTCTTCATGTGATGCAGATAGTGGTTCATGCACTTCTTCATGATCTTTCCATCTTTGCTTAGCTATGCGGTAGCCATTGTGTTCATTTGATTTTGAATGCGTATACTTGTTTGCCAGCCTCACTGGGTGCCCAGTACCCAAGTGCTGTCTGTCTGAGGCGACGCCTGTTGTTGGAGCCTATCATCTTCATTCGAAGATGAGTCAACTTCTTCAAAGTTGTGATCATCATCACTGCAGTCTGGTCAGCCCATATTCATCGTCACCTGAGCGGTCCGTCGCTTCAGCACTTTGCACGTTGACACTTGGGTCATGCGCAGTAAACAGTAAAAGAACACGTGCGTTTTGCACCAGCTGCCATGAGGTGCACGTGCATTGAGGCTCGTTTATGGCAAAATTCACATGGTTCAAGATATTGCCAGCCATTTACGTGTGTGGCACGCACCTGGGTGCAGTTTGTTGTTGACCTGGCCTGCACTTGACCATTCTTTTTTTTTGCCAAGTTGCCAAGTTGCATTTCAACTACCAGAAGAGGCACTGCACGCTTATAGTTCCGCTGAAAAAATTTAAGGAACTGGTGCAGCGAGTGTACTTGAATCAAACAGACCTAGTGTGAGCAGAATGCGAAATATACATGTGGAAATTGCCATTTAAATGCAGCCCTGAGAGTGTAAATACGTTGGGAGCAATTGGAAGAAAATTGTCATGTGAGCATTTCTTACAAATGTGAGGTATAAATAGCAGGGAAAGGGGGGTTACACACTGTGCACAAACTTTTATTTTGCAAGTGTTCTGTTGTGCTTGTAAATAGCTCATTGGTATTGCCTGTACAGTTGTGTAAATAGTGACTAAAGGCGTAGTGTTGTGTAGACGTTATGTGTTGAAGTCTGGCCATGAATGTTGTTGAACAATATTGATGAGCAAAGAAACACCTGGGTTTTTTTCTTGATTTTTTCAAGGCATTTGACTGCGTACAGCATACCATTCTCCTCAATAAGTGTCATGCCTATGGTGTGCGCGGAATAATCCTGGATCTCCTCACAAGCTATTTATAAAACCGCTTACAGTATGTTCGAATAAATGAGAATTGTTCCGACAGGCTAGCCATAACCCAAGGTGTTCCGCAAGGTTCTATATTAGGACCTTTAATATTCTCAGTTTACAATAATGATATATCCCATATATTAAATTCACCTGATCTTGTAATGTACGCAGACGACACAAACCGTTTTTTCTCTGCCCCTTCACTGCCTGCGCTTGAAAGTATGACCAACATTTACCTAACTAGATTACATGTGTGGTTGCAGGCAAATAGTCTTAACTTAAACCTGAAGAAAACTACCTGCATTATATTTAGGCGCATCAATGTTGTTGAACGCTATGCAGTCAATATCCATTACGGGAACACAGTAATTGATTTGAGTCAGCAGTCTGAAATTCCTAGGTGTCTGGTTTTCCGGAACTCTTTCTTGGAATATTCACGTTACTATTCTTATATCTGAGCTATGTAAAACAGTTGGTTGCTTTTGTAGAATCTCCCATCTCCTATCTAAATGGTTGAAGTTATCTATGTACTATGCACTTTTTTATTCCAAATTGTTGTATTGTTGTCTCGTCTGGGGGCACTACGACTAAAAGCAATTACAATAAACTGACACTTGTACAAAAGAAGGCATTACGAGCAATCAAAGGGTATCACGGTAAACCTCAATATTTGACTAAAGCACCCCTCTTTCTCAAACACAGTTTGCTTAGAGGATCAGGTATATTTTTATCGTTTGTTCCAGCCCATCTACAAAATACGGCTGTATAATACCATTCCAGACAATTCATCATAACAATATAGCATCCGAGCACATAGGAAACTAGTCCCTAGGACGCGTACCAACTACGGCAAACAGCAAATGATCTACCAAGCACCTACCGCCCTAAACAATTTTTCAGGAGATCTTGATTTTAGTGTTTCTCTCAAACATTTTAATGCAATAGCCAAGCGCTACTTAATGCAGAATGACATGTTAAATCCTTAAACTTTTGTACACCGACGTTCTGACACAATCTTAGCTTACCTAATAAATACAGCTCCTTTTTGTGCGTACAATTGAAAAGTCTTGTGTATTTCACCTATTTGTTCCCTGTGCGCAAGCGAAGCCTGGTTTTATGTCATTTTTGTTGCTCCGCCGTGATCACGTTTCATGCAATGTGTGAGCCTCCTTCTCTTTGCTTTGTTCTCTAATACGTTGAATGTTTGTTTGATTTCTACATGTTCAATTCTTTTTACCTCTGCACTGTACTGCAAACTGTACAAGCAAGCTGAGGTCTCCTCAGGTGCTACAGGCCTTTTGCCTCGGCTTCCTTTCTCTTCGTAAAGAAGAAATAAAGTCTTTGAAGTTTTTTTTAAAATGTGTTCCGATTTGAATATTACGTTTGAAAAAATAGCTTGTGTGCAATAAACTGCTCGCTTTTCAACCTTGTATTTTTGTATTATTTTTTTGTCGGAATCCCATCTTCACTCTGCTGAACTGAATTCCTGCCCCTAAATATCAATGCAGAGGCACATTACAATCATTCTTGTGTTCCGCCTACTCTGCAGCAATATTGTTAATAAAGAATATTGTGTAAAGCATGTATTTATTGCTACAGTGTGATGAAACAAAAGAATGAAGTAACAAGTACACTTTAAAGCAGGCCCTTCAGCCAATAGTGTCAACCAATTGTTATGACATCACGATTAATCCCCTTGCATGTTTTAGCATGACATATCACAGGCGGCTGGCAGTTGCACAGACATTAATCCTGGATAAACCAGAACATCATGACAATCGGTCGGGGCCATATGTCATATGAAGGGCATCGGCTGCTTTGTTCTTGAGTTTTATCCGTCTATAGCTACTGATAACACCCAGTATTTATACACACAGCTATTCAAAGGACCAGCTTCTGTTTTTAATACTCCTTACCTTGACATCTTGAGAAAGCAAAAAGTATAGGAACGTTACAAGCAATGAATAAGCATTTCATACACTTTAGTTTTTGTCATTTTCTATCATATCTGTAAGAGCATTTGATGAATGTCATCTTGTCGATCCACTGCAATTGCTCGTAACCCAGTTGTGGTTGGGTATAAGATAACTTTACCAAAACAAGAAAGGGCGGCATTACCCAGCCAGGATGCAGACACACTGCACGCTCTCGAGTGGTTAATGTGACGTTCATTAGTGCTAATCATATGGGAGATTTTTCTTTTACTCAACGCATTTGGGAGGTGCTGGGTTCGATCTCTAGTGCCACCGGGTACCCACCGCTTTTTTAATGGGTACAAGATTTCACCTGCCTTGGTGCTCGGCTCTTCTAGGGTGTGATGCTTGAGAAAAGGGTCTCGGACCAAATAGTTGTCTTGACGGATCAGAGATAAGTTCCGCCGTCAAGCAACCCTAAGTCCGCCTCGTGCGGTAGAAGTCCATTTGCAGCCAACGGATCAAGGTTCAGCGAGAGGTGTGTGCGTTCTTTCGAAAGAACTGCAGGCGACAGCGTGTGCGTCTCGCGAGAGGGGAGGCGACGTCGCGGACACACCGCGGCGCTGGTCTGTCGTGTATGTTTCTCTTTTGTCCCCACATTTCGCGCTGTTTTGTTTGTGCATGAATCAAGAGTAGCAGCCTATTTCTAACATTGCATTGCATTCTCCTATCAGAACAGCTCATGAAGTCGCAGAGAGTGCTACGGATGGTTGCAAAGCACTTACTGTTGAACATTTGAACAAAACAACAGAAATTCAACAGAAATTATGCACCATATTTGTGTTGAGTTTTTGGGCACAGAAATTCTGTTGGGTGAGTGTTGTGTAAACTCAACACAAGTTGAATTTCCATTGCATTTCTGCTGGCTCAACACATGCTCAACAGTGCGTACACAAAATTCAAGGCTCATATTTATAAGGAAGCTGACAGGGTAGTTTTCAAGCATTAATGGGCATGATTGTACTTAGCACAATGGCAAACCTGTCGTACATCGGGAACCTGTGGCGGACATCTGGACTTCGTCTGCGAGTCTCCCAGCGTATATACACAGCAAAAAATATTTTAGCTCATCCTTTTTATTTATTTGCTGCAGAAAAATGAGTGAACCTAAAAGCGGCATATCCCGGTTCTTGCAGTGCTTACATAAAAGGAATGAACAAATTCTGAGGACGGTTACAATGCTCCCTACTTCGAACTTGAGCGCAGCTCTGTCTGTTTCGTAGGGGCGAACGGCAGGTTCCTCTCGATAGCGGCGTGAACGGCAGGGTCTTCTCGTCCGTGGCGCGAACTGCAGGGTCCTCTCGGCAGTGGTAGCGGCGAAGAGCTTGTGCTCCTGCGGCGCGAACTTCCTTCTACCTTTGGCTTGTCTACTTCGCTCGACGAAGCCTGACCAAGAACAGCATAACACAACGCAGCACGCTCCATCGAACCATCACGAATCGTAGGTCAGCGCGCGCCGCTTTCCCAAGGCCGCTGGAAGAAGAGGATCAAGGCCATGAGCTGAGACGCGCTGGCGCGAGCTCGAGCCTTCGAGCGTGGTCCTGAAGAATCTTTTCCTTCCTTCTCTTTGCCGCAGGTTGCGCCGTGTGACCTGCCTTCACGCTACCGATTTGCGCCACGAGCTCTCGAATTCGCTCTCCCCATCTTTCTTCCTCCCATGTGCTCGTTTGCTCAGTTAAGCCCAGGCCGGCTTCCCAGGTGGTCGAAACTATTACGCAGTCTCCTACTACAGCACTTCTTTCTCTCTTCCTTCTTTCACTCCCACCTTTATTTCTTCCCTTATGGCGCGGTTCGAGTGTCTGGCGATATATGGAACAACTGCTGCGCCATTTCCTTAAAAAAAAACAATTTTAAATAATCTGCTTGAGAAACAGGCTAGAACATTTTTAGGGAACCAAAGCACGAATATAGCGCTTTTTTGCCTGCCTTTAGCAAGCTCACCCACTGATTTCTAAGCATGCGAGTGAGTGACAAACATTACTGTCACGAAACGATTCTCTCGGCGAAGGTGAGACTATGTCGCGATAATTGGTAGCTCGTCCCCGCCTTTCCGCAGGGGAACGCTATTGCGTGCAGGTTCGAACAAGACAAGAGAAAAAAGAGATCAAACAAAACAAAAGGAAGCCGTATTTATAATTTAGAGGAAAAGGGGCCAATAAGAAATGAACACGAAAACAAGAAAAACACGCACTGAACACGCGTGCAACACTACAGAATAAAAGGAAAGAGTTCACCAGGTACTGAGCGTCCCAGGTGAAGCGGGGATGCCTTGCAGACAGGGCGAACGAGGGTCGATGTAGTGCGACGCGTCGCTGTCGATCCGTCGAAGCAAGCGGCGGAAGGGAGCCAGGTGGCATTAGGAGCGGAGAGGAACACTGGGAGACACCGGTGGACTCCCGTCAGCAGCCCGAAGAACTTGGCAGCAGCAGAAAAACCGTAGCCAGGTCTCGTCTACGGCGTTACGAAACGCCGGAGGCTTCAAGTAGGCTATCCAAGAGTGCATTTTGGCAGCACGGACCCTCAGTTTATCGGCTGCCACCTCCACTCTCGCAAAGAACGCAGTAAGCTTATGTCGGTGATCCAAGGGAGGACCACGGCAGCACCGACCCAACGTCCAACAGCTGCCACCGCCACGCTTGAATGACACGATCTCCGCTGCGCTGTCTTCCTTAACACCTCGGTTTTCTGACACGTCAGCTCTCCGTTCCTCGTGCTCGCCACGCTCTTTGTCGCCGTCGTCTCGCACACAGCCTTCGCACGCGCACACGCGGCCCGCTGGGCTGGCACGTGTAGCGCTCCGCGGTCCGACGCACCACTGTCGATGATGCACCGCGTTCGAAAATCCACGATGATTTGGTGTGCAACTCACATATGCCACCCCTTAGAAAAAGTTTTTTCGCAGAAAAAACTGCCGTCGGTGCACACAACACGAATGTTCACGTGGGAACCAGACAAATCCTGTTGATGCACGAACAGCAATGTTCACGTGATAAACTGTCAATTTAGACGCCGTTGAAGTCACCCAAGGCACTTTACACAGTGACACATGGAGGAACATAGTGACGCACACAGAGAACATTCAAAGCCTTATACATGTGACAAAAGGCAAAATAAAAACTGCACAAAATATCAAACAAAAAATTTAGACATGTCTGCATCATGAAAATGAATATGTACACACTGAACAATTAAAACCCGGAGAACGAAGGAAAAAAAAATAACGTACAAACACTACCAGGCTACATTTGCACAGGTAACAATTGCAAACATCGGATAGTAGCACTGTACATTGGACACCACCCTCCGGCACCTTACAAATGACTCCTGCAAATAGCTCCTACGTCTTCCGAAACTGACTTAACCTTTTCCGATTGCAACGAAAGATGACACCTGCCCGGTGTCTTGGGGCGCACGCTCTTCGCATAGTTTAAGCATATTGATGTGGAAGAGCTTGTTAGTGTGGCCCAAGTCGATCCAATAATCCACCATCGTTCTTTTTGCCACAAACCACGAATGGACCTTTCCACTGCATTAGCAGCTGATTGTGGCTGCTCGGCAAAAGAATGAGGACAGGATCTCCAACCCTTAACTGCCGCTTCTGGCTGTTCCTGTCATAATATTTCTTGTGAGACTTTTTGGCACGCAATAAATTATGATATGCCGCTCTCACAGTTTGCTCGAGACGTTCTCTTAAATCGAGAACGGAACCAGATGTCGTCGTCGTGCCTTTTCCCAGCTCTTCCCTTGTACAGAGCTCTCTCAGGACTGCGAGCGGTCCTCGCATATGTCGTCCAAAGATCAACTCTAACGGAGAAAACCACAGACTCGCCTGCGGTACCCCTCTGTATGAGAACAGAAGCGGAGCGATATAATGCTTCCAATTTTTGGGTTGCTCCTTACTGAGCTTCCACAGCATCTGCTTGAGTGTGCCGTTAAATTTCTCCACCATCCCTTTGCACATTGGATGGGAATGGGTCGTGCAGAGATGTATTACTGCGAAGAGATCATTGAGCTCTCTCATCATTTCGGAAGTGAAACAGGAGCCCTGGTCACAAAGGATCTCTCTCGGCAAACCTATACGTAAGAACATCTCCACAAAACCTTCAGCCACGGTTGCTGAATCTGCCTTTGGCAGAGCCACGGCGTCGGGATACCGTGTCTCAAAATCGACGAGAGTGAGAATATATCTGTTCCCTTTCACCGATGTGCGAGAGAGCGGACCGACAATATCTATCAACAGCGACCCGATCAAATGGAGTGTCGATAAGAGTCATGCGCCCCAACGGACCTTTCCCAACTTTGCCTTTCGGGCACGTCCTTTGACAGGTGCCGCACTACCTGACATACCTCTTAATCTCCTCCTGCACTCCCTGCCAGTAGAATTCTTCCAGATTTCGATTTGTAGTCTTCTTAATACCCTGATGCCCCGCCAACGGAGCTATCGTGGGCAAGCCTTGACACCTGCAGTTGAGTTTCTTCTCTTCAGACTGCGCCAGTTGCAATACTATTCAGGTGGCGATGAGAGGAAACACCTTGTTGATGATGAAATCGGGGTTTCTTGATGACCCGGTGGTTCTAACTCGCAAACATTCACGTTACTCGAGAAAAGGAAAAGGTTAACTATTTGTTTACAACACAAATAGAACAAGAAGCAACAAAGTAAGGAGAAAACTATTTACATGACTAAACCGTTGATCAGAAGAATTCCGTCTTGGTTCAACCCAGAGCGCCTACTCTTAAACCCTCTGTCTCCGCCCTTAGAGGGGACAGCAACCAAATCAAATCAAATTTAAATCAAATCAAATTTTATTTCAGTATTGCGGATACTGAGGGAAACGCAGACAAAAAGCCATAGTTGGCTTCACGAGGTCTGCGCGCCCTTTCAAGGCATACAGTGCAACAAGTACATTTGGTCATCACAATTCACAGACGGTTCACAGAGAAGATCATTGTAGCTGACAAATATCCGGCAGCGCTAAATATATACTAACATTTATCGTACAATGCAAACATCAAAACCGTTACACAGCAGGAGAGTTCAGCAGTGTTTGTAGTATGTAGGACAGCATTTGGTGCCCATAATTTGTGCGAACTCTTGGAAATTGCCAGTGTACACTCATTCGCAAAAAGCGGACATGTTCTTTCGCACTTAAGCCTGAAAGATGCTGTAGGAATGTGTCGTTGTGCTTAAGAGACGCCTGATAACGGTTTAACAGCATACTGTCGTTCGGGTGCCAGATTTAATGCTTTGAAAATGGGTTCAGTGTGTGCGTCGTAGGGTTTATTGCACACAATACGTACCACTTTCTTTTGCAGCTTGTATAGTTTGCCTTTGTTTGTTTGTGTCGTGGTACCCCACACCAGAAAACAATAACTCAGCTATGACAAAAGCAGGCTTGTAAATTAACAGTTTGATGTGCTGCGGCAGAAAAAAAAAGTAACTTGCACAATAATCCAACTGTTTTAGGAAGGTTACTTAGTACAGCTTCTATTTGTTTGTTCCATGACATGCGTTGTTCAAAAAGTATTCGAAGGCTTTTATATGTGGGAACAAACCCTATATCTGTAGAAGCAAGTTTCAAATGCAGGTTGCTGTCAATGATACGTTGCTTTGGCCGGAATAGTGCAGCCTTTGTTTTAACAGTATTTATTTTTAAAGAGTTAGTACAACTCCAGGTATGCAGTTTTTCTAATATCGAATTTCCTCTTCCTATTAACTCAGGCAGGTTTGCCCCTTTCATAAATAGGCTCATATCATCAGCATAGATCACAAATTTAGGTGTACTGTCAATTTTCACGCCATCATTAATATGTAAGCAGTATAACAAAGGACCTAATATCCTCTCCTGTGGTACGCCCGCACGTATAGCTTTTATTTCAGAGAGAACCATGTATTGCTCCTATTTGGCAGCGATGTTCAAAATACGATGCCAAAAGGTCCAAGAATGTTAGTCGAAAACCATAGAATTTCATTTTTGTTAATAAAGTGTTACGGCTCAGGCAATCGAATGCCTTTGAATAGTCAACAAATATACCTAAAGCATTTGATTCTTTTTCGAACGAGTCTAGAATGTATTCTTTCAGGGTTAGGATTGCAGTTTCGGTAGATCACCTCTTTCTAAAGCCAAATTGACTCGGAATAATTTAATTGTGTATGCTGGAAAAACTGGTCATGCGAATAGGAGTAGCTTTTCGACACATTTCGAAAAAAACAGGCAAAATAGAGGTAGGTCGGTAATTCGATAAGTTATTTCTGTCGCCACTTTTGAACAGAACGGTCCCTTTCGCTACCTGGAGCCGTCTAGGAAAGGTTGCTTGTGAAAAATTAGGTTTATAATATGTTCTATGTGGGACAAATAATATTTACAATATTCTTAATTGGCAGGATTTGAAGGTCACCAATGTCAACGCTTTTGCGGTTACTTAATGACAGTACAGGGGCAGTGATTTCGTGTGACGTGGTGGGCATGCAAAATGCGCTGTCCGAAAGCAGGTCTAAGTTTTCTGTGCACTTGGCGTCGTAAGTGCTTTTGCCAAAGAATGTAAAATGGTCATTAAAGGCATTAACTAATTCTGTCCCATTTAATATCTTCCCTCCAAATGGAACAGAGATCGGAGGTGCAGAGGTGGAATCTCTGCCAAGAACTGTGTTGATTCTTTTCCATAAAAGATCAGATCTTTTAAATACCTCAAGAATAAATATATTATCGTAATATCTTCACCTGGCAGCTGGAAGAGAATTGTTTAGCTTGTTTCTGTGAGCCTTAAAGCACCGTAATTCATCTATATTTCTTGTACTAATGAACCGGTGGTAAAGTCTGTTTTTCTCATCTATAGCAATAATGTATTCTCTGGTTATCCATGGTTTTCTTGCTTTACGTGGCTACTTAGTGGCTTCGTATGGAAAACATCGGTTCTATAATTTAAATATGTTAAAAAGGTATCATAAGCTTCTTCATCCTGAGCAGCTCTAAAAACGCTCGCCCAATTTTCACGACTAAGTTCGTTACTAAAAAGCGGCAGGGTGGTGGAATTTATTTTCCTGAAAGGTATACTTGGAGAGGGCGCCTTCCTAGACTGTTTACCCGGACTATGACTGGCTGCGAGAAAAATGGGCGAATGATAGCTAATGTGCGTATTGATGATGCCTGCTGTGAGCTGGTCAGTAGAAAGGTTCGTGATGAATACGTCAATTAGAGTTTGAAATCTGAACTCGGGCGGGCAAACATACAGCGTTGATGAAAGCACTTTCCTCAAGGATTCTACAAAGTTTGGTCTGTGCTCCTGACACTCGAATGAAATTAACATTCAGGCCACCTCCTAGTATTAATGTGTAACTTTCATCATTAATCCAATTTAAATACCGTTAAAGAAATGCAGAAAACTTTGAGAAGGAGCTACTGGGAGTGCGGTACATTACGGAGTATTCCTTAACGCCGCATGTGACTGTTAATATTTCGTAGTCTGTTGCTGACTTATAAAATTGTTCAAGGACCGAGCACTGTAGGCTATCATTTATCGGCATCATCACGCGGCTACCTCTACTGTCGTGCCGGTTTAAAAAGCAGGATTTACAACCAGACAGATGAAATATTTTGAGCTCATTGCGATACCAGATTTCGGTTATCATAATAATATCTAAATTTGATTCGAGAGATTTCAGCAGCACATAGATTTCAACTTGTTTGTATCTAGCCGATTGTTCGTTTATGTGTACTAATGAAACGGAATTTTTTGGTTTGGTTATTGAAGCCGCAAATCCATGCCGCGATAAAGAACAGTTTTCCATCCTGCATTGGGGCTACACAGCGGTTTTCTGGCCGCCACGTATGCTGCTGTATCTTAGCCAAGTCATCTGGTCCTCCAACGAAAAGCGTCTCTGATGATTCGTCCTTTTTCGCAAATATCTTTCCATCTCTCACCCAAGCGAACTTCCACTTCATCTCAAGTTTCTTGGCTATTTTTGTGCCGAGCAGTTTCTTTAGTGCTGGACGAAGGTGTTCACTTAGGTATATCGGCTGAGGATCTTCGTGGCCAAGTTCAGCGGTAGAAAGACGTTTCTTTCGAGCATTTTCAAGAAGGGCGTTGCATTTTGAGCGTCTGTGGAATTGAACAATAATGTTGTAGCATGAATCATGTTTAGTGGCTACCCTGTGGCAGATTTCCACGTCATTTTGGGAAACTGGTTCGCTTAATTAAGGCGCCTCCTATTGTAGCAAGGATCTGTGGTAGGTTTTCGTCCAGAAAACTTGGAATCCCTTTGATTTCAACATTTCTGTTTCTTGAGTACTGTTCCATCATTGTGATTCTTTGCTCGTTTTCGCAAGCCTGCTTCTTTAGCAGCGCGCATTCTGTCCAGAGGGAGTTGTTTGTTTCCTTCAGCTCATCGTTTTTTTCCCCTATAACTGCTTGAAACGAGAAGTCATCTCTTCAAAAGCCTTGTTGAAGAAATCAAGAGTTGTTTTCATTTGGCGGTGCTCTTTACGAAGCCCCGTCTCAAGAGACTGGCGCATCTCGGCTAAATCTTGCCGGAAATCCTTTATCAACGTCTCCACTTCCGTACGAGAAATAGACATAGTAAAAGGGCCTCTAGTGAACAAACAATTAATTAACAATTTCAGCACCAAAAACAGTGGTAACATGAGTAAAGCTTTGTAGGGGGATAGTTGGTCGTGCATACTGAGTCTGGGGAGTGCTACATCAAGACAAAGGGACAACACCACATAAGAACACCACGAGACACGAGCGCTCGTTTCTCGTGGTGTTCTTATGTGGTGTTGTCCCCTTGTCTTGATTGTAGCGCTCCCCAGTCTCAGTGGTAACATGAAACGACAACTGTGGCAGCAGCAGCAGCAATGGAAAAGGTTGCTAAGAATTTCTCTAAAGTAATACAGAAGTGAAAGCAAACCTGCAAGCAGTAGACAGGTAGGGGTTAGCCGCGCGTTTGCCGGCCGCTGCTGCTGCCAAGTGGTCGCCGCAGGGGAGGTGAACGGCCTTTTGAAACGTTATCCCTTGTGGAGGGTGTTTCTTCTCGAGGTGACGTCACGATGCACTGAAGGTACGCCGTTGATGAGCCGCATAACTGACGCAGCTCGAAACGTAGGCGCGTATGTACACAGCCGGTGTGATCTGCAAGTAGTAGACAGGTTGGCGTTAGCTTTGCGTTCGCCTGCAGCTGCTGCTAGGTATCTAGCGAACCTCCTCACCAATCAGTGGTTTAGGGAAAGGAAAATAAGGTTTCCGGCTACTAATCACAGATTGGCGAAAGAATATCGATTAAACATTGGTCGGAGAAAGGCAAGCCAAAACTCTGCCATTCCCCTCGACTAGCCATAGATTTGGGAAAGATGAGGTTGCATCCAACAGACAAATAGCACAAACACCACTACCATTTCCCACCGCAGTGAAGTTACTACATTCCTAATTTGTTTCTCTTTCGCATACGTACATGCGAGACAAACGTATGCCGAAGAGACGATCACTCAAGTTATTTACAGAAAAAAAAGGAGACAGCTGCCAAGGAAAGAATGGGTTTCTTGGTCACTTGATCGTACCCAGGGATATCTCTTGCATATCCGCAGTCTCGGCAACCCCTTGACGCCACACACATGTTGACAGCTGTACCTGCCTAAGCTTCTTCAAGAAGGGTTTTGCCGGTGACGGCGCGAAGAAATCTTGGACGTCCGTTTCAAGAAAGGGAGATAGGGACGGGAGGGTTTCTTTGTTGGCGAAGCGCTGATCACAATACAGCCGCCGCCGAGTCCTCATCGGGCGTCCTTCTGAGTCTATGCGACTTTACAAGTGCTGCGTTCCTCGCGAACAGAGGAGGGACTAGGGCCACGGAAAGTTCATCGAACTTCACACCTCCAAAACAGAAATGTCACGTGGACACTTGCTGTCAGTGCGACATGAAAGTCCAGCCACAGTTTCCTGGAACAGCAAAGTTACACACACGCGCACATGTATGCTCGGCTGTTCAATGAGTCTACAAACACGCATAAACGCGCGCACATTGCGGTTAATTCAGTCCGCACACACAAGGTTAGGAAACCAATCTGCACATTCCGGAATACTCCAGGTCATGTCGGTGCATCAAACGGGCAGATATAGTTTCTAACCGCCTAAGTTTTGAAGCAGAGGTTCATGTTTCCTTTTAGCATTGTCCACAGGATTGGACCTACATTTTGAATTATCCGGCACATCGCCGGCTGTAAAGGCTGCCGCCGCTTTCGGGTCTACATTGTCACCCTCGTCAATATAGACATAGCTCACCAGATTGCGCGGTACTCTTCACGCGCCACCAACACTTCGCCGTTTTTCTCCTGCCATCGCATATGTATGCTCTCTTACTGTGAATTGCCAGTCGAGTTAAGCCTTTCATCGCCAACTTTGGTTGCAGTTTGACATCGTTTTTCAGACAGTGCTAGCTGTTAGCAGCGGTGGCGGCCGACGTTCTTTTCAGAGAAAAGCCTGCCCTCACTCATTAGCTCTCTACGATAACTTTCTCCGCCTTGCTCCCGCACTTCCGATAATGAGACGTCTTGCCCATTGGCGAAACATACAGGAATGGATGCAGTATCCGAATCCCCCCGTTCCCTACCTGCTGCGAAACTCGTTGCAGCGGTCCCTCTTTGCTCCCAATCAGCTGCAGAAACTTTTGCAGCTTCCGGATCTGCCTGAAAGTCGCCTGGGGCTTCAAGTTTGTCTCGAAAAGGGTCGTAGAGAATTTTGAAATGCCCTTCAAAATGAGCGTTCACATTTTCTTGAAGTAGCCGCTATCTCTCTGGCGCCACAAGTCGCGAGTGCGTTTTAGGTGTTGCCAACTTTCCTACAGCTTCACCTAGACCTGCTGTCACTGCGCACAGTGACACCACCGGCTGGCTAACCCCTTCATCTCTGGCAACTAGCTTGCCATCGCCCACAAAGAGTGTTCCCGCTATCAGAACCAGCTCTTGTTTTATCACGGGTGTCACTGCTGCTTCAACCTGCTCTTGCGAGATGCTGAAATCTTGTTCGCTAACAGTACACTCCTGTGCCTCCTGTGTCAGCTCTATATCTGTTCGCTCTGACAAAGAGTGCATCACAGGCGCGACTAACTCCCCTATGCCCAGGGGCGTAGCCAGAAGGGTGGTTTATGGGGCTTCAGCCCTCCTTCAAATTTTTTCGTACTGTTATGCACCGTCGACCAAAACAACCAAAGGCACTGGAAATCATGCTGCATTTTGTCTAGAATGTCCTTTTCACACTCGAAACGACATTTCTTCCCGGACATTGCGAACTCGGGCTGAATTGCGTGGCAATTAACGCCCATGCACCTGGAGTCACATAATGCATGGAGCACCATCCGATTACAAAGTTACAAGGGCGTTTCGATGAGGAGCAGGCTCGTCGCTGCATCTCGTTGCGGCCGCGGAATCTACGGTACACATAGATTTCAGTTCTGAAACTTTATGGATATAAACTTCTCATAAAATTTCTCCTTTATATAGCGAAGCAGCAAAACCAATGCAAGTAAAAAGCTGTGTTGCTTCAGGTCCATAAACGTGTAATTAGGGAAACGTATGACTATTCACTACCTTTTAAAACCGCAGAAATTTTTCTCGTTTATTGTAACAGTTAGCATCATAGTCAAAGTTCTCATGCGAATGCGAAAATTACGAGCACATCATTAACCACTCTGACGAACCTTGCTCATTGAAAGCCCGGCTTTTCACAGCAAACACTCTCGGATGTTGGGTAGAGCAACTTGTACCTTCATGCGTGGCCTTAGTTTGTCCTTATCCTTCCTTTTTTCTGCTACCTGCTTTTAGTGCCTTTTTGAGCCAGACCAAAACCCTTAATTAATTTTCTGTGCGAAATCATTGCTTCTGCTTTGCAGACAGCGATAATACACAATTTCTTATTGATTTCTGTATTCTTCCCCTATTATTCTATCTATATGGTGCTGTCTCGACCGCAGCATGGCCCAAATGCATATCAGGACTTCTGCGATCATAGTTTTATTTTTGCAGGATAGCCTGTGTTTCTATGCGTAAAGGTTACTATCTATGATTGCACAACATGTGTATTTGGCTTGTTTGAGATATTATATACAAAAAATTTAACTTAAGTATGTACATTTATTAAAGAATATACGTATATTTAGATATCATCTTTTCTTGTTTTCTTCATACATGCAGTTAACTTTATTTCCAGAGCCACTTTTCTGCCCTTTCTCAATCTACATCTCCGCATTTGTGATATTCGATTGTATCTTTGCATTTCTATTGTATATTTTGCAGAACTCCTGCTTTCTATATGTGCTCTCTGCTGGGACTACAATTTCGGTGCAATTACTTGCAATACCCGACCGGTGATAGCTCCAGCCGCGCAATGAACTGGAACTAAGGACAGGTTCACAGACTTTTTCCTCGCCATTGCATATGTACAAAATTGGAAACAAGGTTCTTGAATGACAAATATTTGTTAAAATATTTGTTAAAATATTTGTCCAGAACTTGATTATTCATATCACGGACATGCACTGCTTTGCTGGTTTCTAAGTTATATAGTTCTAAAATTCATACACATTTTATTTAATTTCTAAAGAGACAAAAAGATGGAAGCACAGATATCAATTATTTCTGCCGCAGTTTTTGGGACATGCGAATATAATCTTTTATGAAAAATACATATTTTACTTGTCTTGACAGTGCGTATCGTTCAATAATTTGTTTGCTGCATCTAATACCCACTATCATTGGCGATGGCAATGCAGTTATGATTAATGCATTTGATCCCTCTACACATTCTACAAGGAGGAGGCCGCGTTGCAACTTGAGCTCCCCTCGAACAAAATTTCTGGCTACGGCACTGCTTATGCCCTCACCATTCTGTTTGCGCTCGGGACACAACCTTAGACCAGTTTCTGCTACGTGGAGAACCACACCTTCTTGCTTTGTTACTTCGGAGAATGCGCCCCTCCAAAGTGAATGAACCGGTTCTCCTGTTAGCGTTATTTCGGATCCTGAATCCGCAGAGGCTTCAGTATAAAATTCTACATGCAAGTAGCCGCATGCCAGATCCTCCGTCCGATCTGGTTGACTGACCATATTAGCCGTAATCTCCGACTGCGAACGTAGCTTATCTGGCGCCAGTATCTCCACCTGAGCTTCTAGCTCGCACACATCTCCCCTCACCGCGGGAACATCTTGCTCTTGCTTTTTCGGACAGTAAATCATTGGATTCCCAAATTTCACGCAGTTAAAACATTGAACTGCTGCAAAATAGACCTCGCTATCAGATTTCGTCCCCTGCCTTAAATTCACCTGCATCTGTGCAAGTTTTCTCTTTCCCAGCTCAATTTGGAGTTTCAAATTCTCAATGTCACTCAGCTTTTCTGCCTCCTCCTGCTCAACACTTCGTATCATGCACTCCCAATGATACCGTGCAGCAACCACATCTGTTTTCTTTGCTACCGTTTCTAGCACGTAAGCCTACACCGACATGGCGAATTCGGAGAAAGCAGAAAGGTCTCATACCTCACTCCTTGCTCTCAGCCACGATGATCTCGTCGTCCTCAGTGATGACGACAGGCTCCTCGACGCGGACAAATTGAGCCCTGGATCTCTCAGCAGCTCGCTGACTTCAACGTCAGCAGTTTCCTGATTTCTGTCTCTTTTGAGTCGGTCGCCTGGTTCTCTTTCTGAACCTTTTCGATGTGGACGCCTGGTTCTTTTTATCTGCTTGCTGACTCGAACCCTTGAAGGCTTGTCGTGGCCCGACTCCTTCAGCTCCTCGCTGACTTGAGCCTCCGATGTCTACTCGAACACGACCAGTGATCCTGAAGCTCTCGACGTCAGTATTTCGACGCAGCTTCACGTTTTCTTCATTAGGACAAACTAGCCTTTAGCTTGTCCACTGGCTTGTTCTTCTCACCTCCCGTCCAATGCCTCGAGCAGAAAGACGTTGCGATCCTGTGTCGACTGCGCCACTTGAGTTTCCTTTTCAGACTGCGCCAGTTGCAATCTTTTCTCGACTGTGCCAGTTGGGTTTCCACTTCAGACTGCGCCAGTCAAACGCCTTCCAGTCAAACTGCGCAGAGGAAACCCCTTGTTGATGATGAAATCGGGGTGTGTTGATGACCCGGTGGTTCTAACTCGCAAACATTCACGTTACTCTAGGAAAGGAGGACGTTAACTATTTATTTACAACTTAAATAAAACAAGAAGAAGCGAGCAAGGAGAAAACTACTTACAACATGACTAAAGCGTTGATCAGACGAATGCAGTCTTGGTTCAACCCAGGGCGCTTACTTTTAAACACTCTGTCTCTGCCCTTAGCGGGGACAGCAACCAATAAGGTAACAAGCGACCCTCCTCACCAATCGGTGATCAGGGAAAGGAAAATAAGGTTTCCGTCAACTAACCAAACATTGGAGAAAGAATATTAATTAAATAATGGTCGGAAAAAGGCCAGCCAAAACTCTGCAGTGGGCCTTTTTCCAATGGGGCGTCCCTCTAGCGGCCGCCGATTGCAAACCGAGTTCGTGGGCAAGCCCAGCGACGCCTTTTTTTTCGGCGTGTTCAGCGTGCAAAGCGAGTGGATGTGTTCTGTCAGCTACTGAAATAGTTTTTGAGTTCGCGCCGCGTTCCGCTGATTTTTTTTTCGTCATAGACGAAGCCTCACTGCAATTGCGCGATACTCTTCACGCGCCACCAACACTTCGCCGTTTTTCTATCCAATTTTCGCTACGTCGTATGTGTCCGCGATTGCAGCATGGAGGAACCGACGTGAGGGATTTTTTCAGCATTTTCAACAAAAAATTAGGAGGTCAGACTTCAGGGGTGCGGGCGCGCTTAGCCATGAAGACATTCAACAACATTTCAAGGCTGTGGGCGCCAGGTGGTGCGAACGGCAAATGCACCGTGGCTGGAACTTCCTGCAGGACAAATATATAACGCATGTGCAGTGGCTAAGTACAGAAGAGGCGGAGTATCACAAAAGTACTTGTCCCCTTCATTGAAGAGCAGGTCATTACAAGCAGCTGGTTATGCTGAGCTTAGAGCCAATGCAAGTCGTTCAAGCTTTTGCGAGTGCACCGCAGGGGAATTATTTTCCTTCAACTACTGTAACATAGTGTGCACGATGATGCTTGCGCTAGGCCACTGCGTTACGCTCTCAGTCCTCGCGGAAAAGTGGCGAGTACAGCAGCAAGTGAGCACGTTTTTACGTTGAAGCTGTCCTGCCCGCACTTATGTGAACGTGTTTCCAAGTGGACACCCTGCCGCGCGACGACCGGTGAGCAGCTGGATCATACTAGCCGCTGGCTTTTGCACTGCAGCGAGTGAACGAACTCGTGTTGCTGCTAAAACAAAAACCTATTTAATGCATCACTTGGGCTTATAAAACATGTTGTGCTTTCAACCACGTGTGCGCCGTGCATGTCTCCCTTGCAATTTGATAATCTGTCCTTAGAGCAGTTATGTTGGCTCATTCTCTAAGCTGTTTACCGATCCATATTCAGGCAAAGACGTTCCTTGCAGCGAGTGCGTTTTGAACTGAATTGCAGTCGCCACTTTCGAGACATGTACTGCATGCGATTTTTCTGTTACTTCCCCTTCTCAAACAGGTCAAGCGCGACATGTCAACACTTAGCTGCATTGCTGTTTGCCGTTGTGGATTTGAAAACACCATCAACTAAAGACCAGCAGTGTGCATGGATTGTGCCATACGGAGGTAGGAGTCCTTCATGCTCATATTGACCGCAGTGAGTGAATTTGAGACAAGAAATCACAAAATGAATGAGGTGTGAGATTTTTATTGACAAGCGACAGAAAAGATGAGCAGTACGTGCGAAGTATATAAATCCTCGGTCGTGCATTGTTGCACTGCATTGCGTTGAGCCCCTTCTCATATACATATTCCCACATTCCGTCCACATTGTGAGGCTTTATCAGACATCATTGCTCTTATTAGCTGCTCGTCCGCGAGGTAAAAGTAGCAATTTATTAGTTACCTCTATTAAAAACCCTGACCTTGATACAATTTCTTGCGAGTTTCAATCGTGTATGAAATAAATTATTAGGTCAAGAAATTAGTACACCGTTGAGCACTCGCTGTGGGAGCGAAAATTCCGCCAGGAATGCACCGGTTACTACGACTGCGCTTATGCAACGCTATGCTATTGTTTACATAACTGCATATACAAACAGCCACGTACTGCTTGTTTTCACTGCATTTAACGCATGCTAAGCTCACATTATCAAAAATATTTCCTTGCGCACCGGCTGCATTTTAAGTTGTTTAGACACTACAATAACGCTGCAAGAGGCGCCAATGATTTGATCGCCGGCCAGGGAAACAAAATTTCATGGTCGGTTTTGTTGACACCGCTAAGGACCAGCGCTTCTCGCATATTGCATCTTGTTTCTCCGATGTGAGAAATACTTGAGTTTAAACGGCTCTATGCACTAGCATTCTTGGTGACCATTTGCATTTAATAAAACATTCAGGTTTGTTACCCACAGGTGGCGCCAAAAACTGGCCCTGGCAGCCTGTAGGTTTTGTCATCGCACTGAATCACTGCAGCACTTCCTGCTTATTGTACGCGCTTCCTACGACGTACAAAATGTTCTATTTAGGTCGCTGTTGACAGATCTACACTAGATGATCCTTTGCCTTAGATGAAACTTGTGAATTCGCTCTCTTCAGTCGTCTAAATCGCACACACGAATCTGCGGACTTGCTAGGCTTACTAGTCGAGGGAGAAGTCGGCCTGGCCGGCACCGTATAAGATTTCAGAAGAGCCTCATCACTTCAAGAGTTCATGTATTATAATATAACATTTAGCCCAGCGTTCCGTTTTCCTAACAAGCATAAGGCTGTGACAAGCGCAGCTATTCAGGTCGTCAGCAGGAATATCTTCATCGAGCTGCGAATGCAACCTCGATCGTAGACGAAAGGAGGCATGTCCCTTGAAACCACAGCCCGCATTGCAGACAACTCTGCGGCCTGCATGTCCTTGAGACGTCTGGTCAGAATTTCAATATGGCGGTCGCTGTTGGATCCCAGTGTCGATCGCATGGACACTCAAAGTTTGGGAATATAATCACTGCCTTTTGTATTTTTCAGTGAAGTACGAAACTGTAATAATTCGAACAACCATGCAATAACCATGGCATGATTTCCGCATTTTCAGATGCCCGCCAAAACAACGCTGCAGAAGCCGCTTCAATATCTCAGAAAGCAGATTTTTGAAAATTGCGCTTTTTCTTCCCGTAAAACCCGTATATATACTCAGCTTGATGCTTGATGTTTAGCAGCTTAGATGCGATGCGCGAGCTTAGATGCGATAAGCAGCTTAGCAGCTTATAGCTTAGATGCGACGTTTAGCAGCTTGAACCTGGAATTTCATTTTATTACACTATCTGAAACTTGGTATGACCACAGCACTCCTCCCTGGCGAACTCCGGAATATGACTGCTTTAGTCGAATCAGAAGTTTTCACGTTGCGGAGGTGTCAGCATGCTAGTGCGAAACAATTTCAACGTGCAATGTCTCGAAAATTCTCATGTGTTTCCGATGATTATGGACTATCTGCTGTTTTGCACGCCCGTACGGTTTACTCTGTTTTTTATCGTCCACCACAAGGAAATTCTGATTGTTTTTTTCTCTTCCCGCAAGGTGTTTCCGAATACATCTCTAATTTTCTGTACAACATCATATGTGGTGTTGACTTCAACATTAATGTCTGTGCTGACACTGCCGTGGGGTGTGAATATGAACTGCTGCTACAGTTTTAAGGTTGTTTTAACGTCATAAGTGGCCCTAGCAGAATTACCTGTGACACTTCAACATGCCTTGATCTCTTCATCACGATTTCTTGCTAGGCTGATATCAGGTCTGGTGTTCTTTCATATCACGTCAGCGACCACATGCCAGTTTTTTTTAGTTTAAATCGTAAAGTAAAAAGTGAAGATAGGTGTTCTCCTACACTTCGTTCAATCAATCGTAAAAACCTTGACCACTTACGGGGGGAACTGCACAAAGTTGACTGGAGTGCTGTTTATGCCTTTCAATGTCCGGATACCGCGCTTGAACTCTTCCTTGATATTTTTACCTCATGTTATAAGAAACACTTTCCTCTGTGTTTGAGAAGGCCTAGATCTTCACAAAGTCGTAAGCCGTGAGTCACGAATGACCTATTTAAATAATTCAAAGAAAGAAAAAACAGCTTTTTAATAAGTTTATTAGGTCTACAGATCCTGGCGATCGGCGGATTTTTAAGTCCTTTCGTAACCGGCTTACAAAAGAACTACGTCAGGCAAGAGCCCAATATTTTGATGCACCCAGCAAGGGGGCGTCTGCAGCTTGCAGACGTTGGTGAGTGGCGACACCACGGGTTCCCGAGTGTCCGCAGGGGGATGATGGTGAACAGTGCATCACCACGGATCCGAGAACCCGCGGTTCGCCGTGCGTGGCATCGCCGTGTCCGGGGAAAAGGGGACCCTGGTGGTTGAGCTGATGCCGAGCGTTTGGACCTTTAAGGCCCCTCGGCGGAGGCAACACACCAGTTTGGCGCCAGCTTCTTCTCGACGGCGCCTCCGGCCTGACCCGTCCAGGGGAAATCGGCAGTCGTCTTTTCCTATCCTCCCCTCCGTCTTTCACTTTCCTATCTTCTTTCTTACAACTCTCCTGTCTCCTCCTCTCTTCTCGTTTTTTTCTTACAGTACAGTCGAACCCCGCTGCAACGAAATTCATGGGGTGCGCGAAAAATCTCGTTGAAGCGGAAATTTCGTTGTGGCGAAATCAGCCGAAAAATGTTAAGATCTGGCTGCACTGTCCAAAAATATCATTTATTTCCAAGAAATTCGATCATCTTCGCTTGCGTGTTTTTAGTGTATGTGAGCGTCGTGGTACGAGTTTCCGCACTGGGCCAACAACTGCATCGCGATGTCGTCGTCATGCGCACCAATGAAAGCGCGAATGGTGTCAAATGCGTCCGTCACTTGCAATGCAGACAGCAGGGCTGGAGCATCTTGCACGCCGCTCTCATCTTCCGACGAGGCGTCGTTGTGGCGGGCCTCTTCAATTATTCCTTTATCGGTTAGCTCCTCGCGTGCTACCATGTATGGCGCCACCCATTCGCACTCGACGGACTATGGGGCACACATCAATTCCAGGAACCATTTTCGGTGAAGTTAAATGCCATGAACGTACTGACGGGTAACGTTATGCTTGTTTTGTCGCAAAATAAGTGTTAAGCCCATCTTCACTCAACAAAAATTTCGTTGAAGCGTAAAAGCGCCTGAAAAGATAATTCGTTGTGGCGAGAGCCAGCATGCCTTGTTTTCTATGGCTAGCTGACAGGGAATCTGAAATATTTCCTTGAAGTGAAAATTTCGTTGAAGCGTCGTTCGTTGTAGCGGGGTTCGACTGTATTTCTTAGGCGGCTAGGGTTAACCTTGTGTGGCGTAACTACCCTGAGTTGCCCATATTTGGTTATAGCAGTGGTGTAGAGCTGGTGGAGGCAGGACTTGCTTTCAAGGTCCTGTCCTATCCCCTTGTTGGGCTCCATGTTGGGTGGCTGGCACCATGACCGAAGAACACACTTTTTTATGGCTGCTTCTCTCCTTTCAAATGATCGCCCGCTGAAAAGAGGGAGGACCGATGTCACCTCTCAGTTTTTCAACAAAAAGGAAACTATAATTCCAAGGTATCACATCGTTCATAGCGAACAAAAAGAAAAGCCAGCCATCCCTGTTTCTAGTATCAAAAGTTCTCACAGATTTCCTGGGTCCTAAGTATAAAGTAACAAAACTAGCTAGTGATCACCTTTTGCGCGAACTGATCGATATCATTCAGATCTCAAAGCTGGCAAACATCGAAACTTTTGGTGATATTCCTGTCTCCGTGACCCCACACAGATCTCTAAACACAGTACGCGGTGTTATTTCTGACAGTGACTTTCCGCAACTAACCGAAGAAGAAATTCTCGAAGGAATGCTAGATCAGAATGTGACTAATGTACACAGAATCAAAATCCGTAAAAGAAGACAGAAATTCCGACAAAGCACCTGGTTTTACCTTCGCCTCCTGCACCCTGCCCGAGTCAATCGAGGTAGGATATGCAAAAATCTCCGTCCGTCCGTAAATACCTAACCCTCGACGCTGCTTCAAGTGCCAGACGTTTGGCCACGGCTCCCGAAGCTGCCGTGGCCGCGATACCTGCGCCAAATGCGCCTCCAATGATTATCAATCAAACGACTGCGATGCTGCGCTGCACTGCGCAAACTGCGAAGGCGATCACGCCGCTTATTCAAGGTCGTGCCCTGAATGGAAAAAAGAAATGTAAATAATTACCACAAAGACCAAAGAAAATATAACATATAAAGAGGCAAGACAGTGTTACGCAACCACTCAGGGCACGTTCTCTTTCACTGCACGTACAAATTTCGCCGATGTGGTGCGTGGGCGCGGCACACCACAGCGGCCTTCGGCACCTGCCCAGCTCACACCTAGTGAGGCTGAGGCAGGGCCATCCGCGCACCTGGCAGATGCAGCGAAAGCTGCTATGCCACCCTCGAAAACGGGCCCGCCAGCCACCCAGTCGGCATCCTACAAGGCTTGCCCCGCTCGGGAGAAGCCCAAAACCTCCTTGCCCCCGGGCGCCCCGCGGAACTCCAACGCCTCCAGTGAGGCGATGGACACAATTCTGAGCTCACCTCCGCCGCTGCGGAGGCGGAGCTCTCTTGATCGCAAAAAATAAAAACCCTTAATAACAGGCCCTCAGCAAGGAGGGACCTAAGGTCTCTATACATCCCCCCCATCCCCCCCCCCCCAAATAATGATGGCGTTCTGTATCCACTGGAACTGCCGTGGAATTCTAAATAACTATCGTGACGCAATAGGTATCTTAAATTCTCTATCCCCTGTAGCACTGTGTCTGCAGGAGACCAACTTGGGACCGTCGAATAAAAATATTTTTAAAAATAATAAAGTTCATCGCAGCGACCGTGAGCAAAGAAATAGACTCTCTGGAGGCGTTGCTGTTGTAGGTCAGAGCTGCGTTGCAACCCATGAAATAAAGCTCCAGATGAATTATGAAGCCGTTGCAGTCACCGTCCTAAGCTTTAAAACAATTACCGTATCCTCTACATATCTTCCAACACATCTCACTGTAACACTACAAGATCTAGAGGAGCTTTTTAGGCAGCTACCAGAGCCATATCTGGTAGTCGGGGATTTTAACGCGCACTCCTCGTTTTGGGGGAGTGAACAGACAGACACTAGAGGTCGGGTTTTAAAAGATTTTATTCTGTGCAACAATGTCTGCGTGCTCAATACCGGCAAACCCACATAAAGCTCTTCATCCTCAGGTAAGACGAGTTGCATAGACTTGTCTTTTAGCTCTGCATCCGTCTTTCCTTATTTTAAGTGCGATATTCTTGATAACCCTTACGGAAGTGATCACTTTCCAGTGGTAATTAACTTTGCATCAGCACCACCAATAATCCGAACAAAACCGCGCCGTTGGAAGCTGCACTTAGCGGTCTGGCCACTATTTCAAGAAAAGGCCTGTATAGTGAAAACTTTTTCTGATAATCTCAGCGTTGACGAACTAAATGAAATTTTTACTTGTATCATTGCGGCTGCACGTCTAGCAATTCCTCAATCGTCAGGAGTTGTACGAAAAAATAATAAGCTCTGGTGCACACAACAGTGCAGAGAAGCAAAAAAGAAACAAAAAAAGCCTGGGGAACTTTCCGAAGATATCCCATCCACGGCAACCTCATAAGTTTCAGAAAAGGCGAGAGCAAAAGCACGGTACATACGTCGCAACGCTGAGAAAACTTCATGGCAATATTATGTGTCGTCCATAAATAGTTCAGTTCCAGCGAAACAAATGTGGGAACAAGTCCGCAAATTCATTGGCAGCTTTACCCCTTTACAATTCTTTTCCTAACAGCCCCGGACTCACAGACAAGCATTAGCGAACAGGCCGACAAACTAGGGGAATACTTCGCCACAGTTTCTAGTTCCTCACACTACACACAATTATCTATACAGTACAAGAACACAACAGAAAAACGACTGCCGACAAGTTGCAGTGCAAATGAACATTACAATAAATTAATCACACAAGAAATTCGTACAATGCTGGCGGCGGGCAAACAGACAGCACCAGACCCAGATGAAATACATTATGAAATGCTTGTTCACGTCTCCGAAGACGCTGTAGAAGCTCTTCTGAAATTATTCAATAAATTTTGGCAGTCTGGAAAAATGCCAGAGGCGTGGAAAAAGGCCGTGGTTGTGCCATTCCGGAAATCTGGATAACCGCCAACTTCGGCTGGCAGTTACGTTACAGGCCAATAGCACTTACGAGTTGTCTTGCTAAAAGTTTTGAAAATGTGCTAAATATTAGATTAATGCTCATCCTTGAATCGCGCAAACTTCTTGATATCCACTAATGTGGATTTAGAAAAGCATACTGTACAAATGACCATCTCATCCGTCTTGAAAACACAGTCCGTGAAGCATTCATACACAAACAGCACTGCTTGGCAGCATTTTTTGACCTGGAAAAAGCTTATGGTACCACCTGGAGGTCGGAGATTCTTCGTGACCTCGCGGATCTAGTTATCCGTGGCAGGATGCTGAACTGTTTAAAAGACTTTCTTTCTGACCGCTCATTTCGTGTACGTCTATGTTGCACGCTTTCAAAAAAAAAATTCATCCAGGAAAATGGCTTACCGCAGGGGTGCATTCTAAGTACCACACTGTTTATTGCGTATATCGCAAATAATTTCAAAATCCACCATGTATTCCGTATATGTTGACGACCTTCAAATTTCATGGCATCTTTCGGCTTACCAACATGCGAAAGGCAGAGACAGCTTACACTGAACAAACTAGCGACTTGGGCAGACCAAAATGAATTTAAGTTCTCTCCACAAAAAACAGTTGCCGTGCTTTTCTCACTGAAAAGGGGCTTGCAGACGGATCCCACCTGCACTTGAATGAAATTATTCTACAAGTAAAACAAGAGCATAAATGCCTAGGCATAACTTTTGACAGAAAGCTCACACTAATACCCCAAATAAACAGCCTCAAAAAGAAAGCTTAACGATCTTTAAATATACTGAATGTAACCTGACGGATAGGTTATGTCTTTTACAGATCTACCGCTCCGTAGTACAGTCCACTTTGGACTATGGATGCACTGTGTACGGGTCTGCAAGACCATCATACCTAAAAAAGCCGGATCCCGTACAAAACCTGGGTCTTCGTCTAACAACTGGTGCATACAGAACGTCCCCGATAAACAGTCTGTATGTAGAAACAAATGAACCATCTCTTGCAAACAGAAGAGCAATGCTTTCTAGTGCATATGTACTGAAAATAAAATCCTTACCAAAACACCTTTGTTACGCCCATAGTTACCAAGTGCACATCTAGAAGACTGTTCAATATTAAACCTCAGTCAATCAGACCTTTGTTATTACGCTTTGAAGATGCATGTCATGAACAGGGAATACTAGATGCTCTACCTAAAATTTCCGCGAGACACGATCCATTGCCGGTATGGTACTGCCTTCCCGCTGCTTGTGACTTGGCTCTAAAAAACAAACACCGCCTAGACACCAAGTCCAAGAATACTTGGCTGTGAAAGAGAAATATTCAAGCTACATGGAGTTTTACACAGATGGCTCGAAGACAGCGATGTACGTTGGAAGTGCCGTGGTACAGGAGAAATGGGAAAAAATAGTAGATTGCCAAGTTATGTATCAATTTTTCCTGCCGAATGTTATGCAGTGTGTATGGCTGTCGACAAAATAGTTCATGAGAAAATTGAAAACAGTATAATATACACCGATACCCTGAGCCTATTTACAGCGCTGCAGTCAAGAAATGCATTTGAACCCTTGGTAGGCAGCATCATGCACAACTTAGAAAATTTCACAACGCAAGGACATGCGATAAGTTTCGGCTGGATCCCGAGCCACGTCGGCATAGAGGGTAACGAGAGAGCAGACGCAGCAGCATTACGAGCTCAAAACGGTGAAATCAAAACTGTGGACTTGCCTTTTAAAGACTGCATGAAGTTGATACATAACAAATTAAAAAAATGGCATAAAGAGTGGGATAATGAACTGAACAACGAACTACACTTCATAAAACCCACCTTAGGGGATTGAAGTTATGCAGACACAAAGAACGTTTCACTGAAATAATCTTATGTCGCCTTCGTTTAGGACACACACACTTGACACAACTACTTACTTACGAAAGAAGCCAAACCTGCTTGTGAAAGATGCGGCGACGAGCTCACACTAAACAATATCTCATTTAGATGTTCAAGCCTAGAAAAGCTAAGAAAGAAGTATTTCAGTCAAATTTATAATCAATGCATACCATTTCACCCAGCGCTGCTCTTGAGTGATAATGCAACTGTTGACATTTTCGATTTTTTAACTTTTTACGAGAGGCTGGTTGTCTTAAAAAACTGTGAATGCATCACATTTCTTAGATAAACCTCAGCCACTTTCTCACTCCTGAGAAGAAGGCTGAGGTGTCTTTTTCATTGGTTGGGGGCCTCGACATCCTTGCCCTGCAAAGGGTGGCCGCTGAGGTTACCTGACCTTCTTTAATGCTCTTACTATTAGCCATTTTAAAACCTTTTCTGCCCTTTACCTTCACTAGGTGATATGAAATAACCTTTTAGGTCCTTTACATCACCTTTTTCTTTTCTTTTTTGCATAAAGCCAGCATAAGGCAATTTTCTATACCTTGCGTTTGGCGCACGATGGAATTAGCCGCCTACGTGCAATAAAACCCAACACAACAACAAAACATATTTTGAAGCGAACTTTCTCGTGTGCCTAAAAGATAGCCGCAAATTATGGCACAATCTAAATGTTTTAAGAGATCGGTACTCGAGGGCAGCACCCGAAATCCATTGTGGTGAACGGCGCAGATTTCATTGCTGATGCACTACACCGGTTGTTTTAATGGCCATTTCAGCACTAATGGTCGCCAAACTGCTAGTGTGAATCCATGCCGTTATATTAATGCACACTGCACAGAATACACCTTTCTTCACCCTACAAACGAAGGTGAATTAACAATGCTTTTCATAGAACTTCGCAACAGTACTGCCTGTGATGTAGATGACCTGAAGATCGGGCCCGTGAGGTATGTCCATGACCTAATTTCACCTGTTCTTGTTCATGTTTACAATATTTGTCTTTCATTAGGCCAATTTCCAAAAAGAATGCAGTTTGCAAAGGAGCTAGCTCTTTTCAGAAAAGGTGACAAAGCTCAAATTTCTAACTTTAGGCCCATCTCCATACTTCCAATTTTTTCCAAAGGACTTGAGAAGATCATATTTTGCAGGCTATGTAGCCTTCTCGATAAGCATAAGTTAATAACCCCGCATCAACACGCCTTCCGCAAAGGCATGTCGACCGAACTAGCTCTCCTTAAACAGAAAGAGCTAATCCTAAAGAATTTTGAGGAACGCTTATTAACCTTAGGCGTTTTTGCCGACATGTCCAAAGCCTTCGATTCCATTGACCAGAAACCTCTTCTTTGCAAACTATCTTACTACGGCATTTGTGGCATCGCCCTCAGCTTAATTGATTCATAACTGAGTCATACAAGGCAGTTTGTGCATGTGAATGGCATATCATGTAATGTCCTTCCTGTTGTTGTAGGTGTCCCGCATGGAGGCATTTTGGGTCCTCTATTGTTTAACATTTTCGTTAACGATCTCACTAACATTAATCCCAATACGGCATTCATTATGTATGCTGATGATACAACACTTCTCTTCTCCTCCAAATCTCCACATGACCTAACCCTACATGCTAACGACGTGCTTTCTAAGTTACATCTGTGGTATATTAAGAACGGCCTCTTAATAAGCAGTGTTAAAACTAAGGCCTTACACTTTCAACCGAAAAACATGAACACTGCGTTACCTAGTGATATACTGCTAAATACTTTTAAAATCTAAGTTGTAGGAACATTCAAATGTTTGGGCGTGCACTTTGATCATAATGTGTCCTGGCATTCTCATATAAATTTCCTCACCGGTAAATTGTCTCTGGTGCTGGGTCTTGTCCGTTCTGTCAGATGTCTTCCTTTTTTCGTATATAACGCGCTTTTCCTCTGTCATCTTAATTACTGCTGTCTTGTATGGGGGACAACAACTTGCACAAACATTCACAGACTGCTTGTCATCCAGAAAAACTTTCTCCGCGTCATATGCAATAAGCGTCACGACTTTCATTTTGATCCCCTTTTCCGTGATCTTAGAACCCTGACACTTCCCTTCTTATTGGATCACCGCCTAGTGTTATCCTACCGTAAAGACACAAAGAATAAAATAGGTAATATTTGCTCTCTCGCTAATCTGTCAAAACGCGTTGCCTCCTATACTACTCGAGCTCCTGAGACTTGCTGTATTCCTCATGAGCGAACTAATTATGGTCAACAAATGTTAAACTACAGTTTGCCGAAGTTACTTATTGACATAACTCAATGTAACATCGACGTCCACGCTTGTTCTTTAAGAAACCTGCTTGAAACATTTTTTCTAGCATTTTTGTACGCATGTTTGTGTTTCTGTAATAAGGTGTGTACGGCGTTGGTTTGTTTTGTTTTATTTTCTCTTTTACTGTTTCAATTGCATCTCTTTGTGTTCCTTGTTTTGCCTTTGTTTAAACTCTGGTCTATTAATAAGCCATCTCTCCGCCCTGCTGCATCCGCTGTAACGGTACTTGGGGCCGGTCAAGCTGCCTCTGAGCAGCTATTTCCCTTTGTATGCTCACAACCACTGTATATCCTTGTTTGTGGAAATAAACTCAAACATGCGCACATACAGGCCAGGCAATTTGACATAAATTTTGGGCTGAACAGGATCCTTTTAGGCCCTGTAATGCAGTTGAGCAAGTGCTGGTAACGGCAAGCAGCAAATGCTCATATCTAGGAAATTAAACTAAGGGTTACGGCGAACTTTCTTTAAGAAAGTCGAATTGTGAAATACGGCTTGGAGGTGCAAATAGAGTGAAAACCCATTCAACAGCCAGTGACTGCCACGCATAGGTTCTGTGCTGAGGCGAGAGAGAAATGAAATAGCAGTGGAATGAAGTTAGAGGAGGGCTGTAGCACGTAATAGAAACTTTCCGATGACATACGGGAGGGAAAAAAAAGAATTGAGCTTTCCAGTTGGCGGCGAAAAACTAGCCCGCCGCCTATTTCCATTATTTATTTTCAGCTCTTTCAGATCTGCGGCATTTTAGAGAACGCTGAAAGCGGCGCCGAGCATCGATAGCCGAGCAGAACATCAACAGGACGAGTGCGAACAGAGCAGCGTCAGTTGGCAATTTTGGATGGCCGAATCATCTGCGACCACCAGGCTGACTTCTGCGGCGTTATTCTGCCAAATTCAAACACAAAAGCGGGACAAATCTAAGCTTATCAACACATGAATGTCTGAGCATTTACAGTGAAGGAAAATCTCTGCTTCTTTTTCCTTTTCGCAGAAAAAGTACTAACCGAAGTTAGACTGCTCCACGCAAGAAAACCGTTCTCATTTTTTTTTGTTTTAGTGTTTCTGTGTTTCAAAAGATGCTGTTCACGTGATTTTTTTTGTTTTTATTGAACACTTTCTTGAACAACTTTGTTGAGATGGGACGTTATCCTCGCCAACTGGTATAAATGTAACAGACCTCCTCATTCAAGTTCCGACACCTGCCACTCAGCGTGGGGGCGCCGCCTGTCAAAGTACTTCTGCTGTCGAGACCGGCGCAGTGTGCCCTTACTAGATAGCTTCTCGAAGCCAGAAGTGTTTTGTCAAGTGGCGCCCCCACGCAGAGTGGCACGGGTCGCAACTTGGAGTGGTGGTCTGCTACTTTTGCCCACCATAGTAACTAGGCTCTTCCAATGGTTTTCAACCCCGTTCGGCTTTGTCGTGCCTCTTGGCCGTCCTCGATCTTTCTTTTCTGTCGCACGAGCTTAACTTGGCTTCAATCCACTATTCACTGTGCGTTTTATCTGTCTTTCATGTCGGCATTACGACAGAAGCACGTACCCCTTCCCTCGCGTGTGGGCGCATAATAGAACTCGCTCAGTCCTCGCTGTACTGCTGTTCCTCTTTCTCAGCGGAAGAGTGGTGTCTGCGCACGTGGATTCTCAAATGAGTCATGTCCGCAATGCCCAGCCCGCAGTGCGGGCAGTGCAGCGCGTACTGGCGGCTATGAACTATTCTCTCATGCCTTCTGGTACTGGAGCCCGTGGCGAACCTCCGCCCACAATGCGAGCAGGCATGGGGCTTCTCTCCCGTGTGCGTCAGTATGTGCCGTCTGAGGACGCCGAGGCCTGAGAAACTGTTTCCGCAAAAGCGACACACGAGTGACGCAAGCCTGCCGCCGGAGGAGTGATGCAGTTTGCGGTGACCCGCCATTTGAAAGGTGCGTGCGAAGCGCTGTCCGCAGTCGGTGCACTCGTGAGGTCTCTTTTTCGAGTGGGTCAGCAGGTGGCTGGTGAGGTGATGCCTCAGTGCGACAGCCTTTCCGCACTCCTTGCACACGAAGGGCCGCTCGCCCGTGTGGCTCCGTTGGTGAGTGGTGACATGGTTTCTGTATGGAAGCAAATGAAAAGAGTAGGGGAGAGGGCATATTTTCACCGGCATAGTTGACAACGATTATCAGAACATCGTGAATATCCCCTGCATAATACATAAACAACCTGCGCCTATCCGACATAATCATCGTCATCATCAGCCTGACTGCACCTACTGCAAGGTCAAGGCCTCTTCCATGCCTCTCCAATTAACGCATTCCTTCGCCAGCTGCGCCGACACAATGCCTGGAAACTTAATCTCATCTGCCCACCAAACCTTCTGCCGCCCCTACTATGCTCGCCTTCTCTTGGAATCCAATTCGTTACTCTTAAGTACCAGCGGTTATCTTGCCTTCGCATTAGATGCCCTGCAAAGCCCATTTCTTCCTCTTGATTTCTACTAGGATGTCAATAACCCGCGTTTCTTCCCTCACCCACTCTCCCCGCTTCCGGTCTCTTAACGTTACACCTATAAAGAATTGAGCTTTTTTTCCCCCGAATGCAACTGCACAACTCTGCTCAGTTTCTTCTTGTAACAAAAAAACATTGATCCTCTCCGACTCCGTTTATTCCAGACTGAAAATGAAAAATTCCCGAAAAAAATAGCAGACGGTTGAGCAAGGCTGAGCATGGAATACCGTGCAGAAGCAATATAGCCAGGGTGCTGTGTTTCCATTCCGTCAACGGTACAGCGCACCAAGTCCTGCTCTTGCCTCTTGGCTGGTATGAAAGGTTTTTTTTATACGACGATTTTTGCTGCAAAGCCCGCATAATGCAAATAGCATAAAAGGTAACGCACAACGCGGCGAGGATTAGTCAAATATTTGTGAATGCGGTAATTTTTTTTCTAATAATTAAGAAGCCAAATTGGGTTTTACTCAGTTGCTTAAGCGAGAAATTTTCACTCGCATTTCCGAATGCGACCTAACAGGCAACACAATCTCCAGAGAAGTTGAGAAATGGCTTCAGTCGTGTAAATGATGTAAAAAAAGAAACGAATAAAAAAGTGTTCTCGCAAAAATTGGACCCTTCCGCGTTATAAAGCAGAGCTCTAATCAACTGCGTCACAGAAGAAACGGAAATCAGCGGTGCTAACTGTGCATTTACATGTTCTCAGTAATATCCTATATTCCACGTGTGACGCAGCTGAGTTACTGCGCTGTACCGTCGACGGTTCGAAAACACGCGTGAAAAAACTGTTCGAACTCGACAAGGCACAGAAGAGAAGGAAGACACAACACGCGCGCCGCCTTCTCCGCGTGAGGTGCATTCTTTCTCTTCTGTGTCCCGTCCAATGCGAGCTATTAGTGCCTAAGCAATAATTGAATGGGTACCAACGCTCAGCGGAATCGTCTGTTTTCTGTTCCGTTTTCGTTCGCAGCCGGCCCATCACGAGCGTTCCGTCCCGCGGCACTGCCCGCTCATCGTTGTCTTCTACGTGGAACTAACCCTGGGGTTCTAACCCCGGTGGAAGATGGTCTTCTGCCCGCTCGTGATCGTCTTCTACGTTGCAAAAATCCCTGCTAGCGCACTATTTACAATACAGAAAAAAATTCTCTAATTCTTTTTTGCACCTTGTCTACACAACAGACAGCAAGACATATTTTGGCTTACTTGTGATCGCTGGTATAGGGGCAGTATCTACAGCAGTGTTTCCCTTCCGGCTTCTGCGAGTGGTTGCTCTGCCGATGCTTCTCCAGAAGCTCTTGTGCGGAGAACAGGTCGCCGCATGTCTCGCAGGAAAAGGCCGGAACTGGAGCAGACTTGGTGTTTTGACCCCCTGAAAAGAGATCAGAGTAGAGAGCGATGTCGTGATGAGCACCGAATACTTGGGACGCTTTTCATTTTAGCACTGCTCTTTCTCTAATCATCAGAAACGCACATAGGTAACGCACGACAACCAAACAGGTGAAGTAGTGTGTCAGAGCCTCTGTTTTCCTTTTTATTTTGAAGAAAGAATAGAACGAAAACTTCATGTCGCTGGAGTCTGTAAAATAATTACGACGGCTCATCTTTCGGAAATATTCACGTGACTTCGCGGGCGCCATTTTGCTCTACAGCGCGCAGCTTCAGCGGCAAACACACCGGGCTGTCTTTCACTGCTCCTACAAACGACAACCTTGCCCGCAGTTTAATTGAAGCATGATTTTTGATACGGTGACAGAGAGCGCAGTGAATGAGCGTTCATTACACCTTTCTTTCCTAACACCACTCAATCCTCTCGCCTTTTCTTATTCAGAGTTGACTCGGGGGGGGGGGGGTCATTAACTTCAAAAGGCATTTTTATCTTCTGACCGGGATAAATTTGCTTACAAGAGATTAAACAGGTTGGTAGCAAATTATTCAAACTTGGGTGGCAACTTTGAATCACAACTACCTAGGAAGGTGATCAATTGTAAACTACCCGAGCTCGCAATTCAAGTTTAAATGAGCTGCTTTGAAAATACCTAAGTGGGTGATTTGTAATGAAAGCCAACGAGTTTTCTTATCGCGTACTAGTCTGCAAGCGAGCCAATAATGTAGAAATATTTCTTAGAGCGTTACCACTTATTGGCGTGGTAGCGAGGGCAGCATTTGCATCCGGCTTCAAAAAATGAGGCGTAACAGCCTCTCCTGCATTGATTCCTTCCTTCATGACCCCGAATATTTGGAGAAGTCGGAGTGCAAGACCTGGGCGACGACATTGCGATCAGTTCCAGAAACACGTGACACACTCTTGACCGCCTCGGAGCAAGAAAAGTCGTGGCCAGTCGCCCCGAGACATGATTCCGAACGCACCAGCGATGAGCGCAATGGCAACATTGTGACGCTGCCGATGCAGTGCCAGTATAAATTAGGCACATATGATGGAACCAGTGAAATTGACGCAGGATAAGACAAAGAGGCACACACACTACACCGTACTCACACAAACCTGCGCATTGTGAACCAACTATAGCCCAGCAATTTACTCTATCGAAATAAAATAGGCATATCTGATAGCGTGCTGTAAGGTATGTGTGCACCAATCTCTATTTTATATCGAGCATTACATTACGCTTGCTTTGCGTACCTCATTTTCCCAGTTTATCGTACGCGGGAATTGCATGCTCTAAAACATCTTTTACAAAATGGCGGCGCCAATTGAAGCAGGACCCCTCGGACCCCGCCTAGGACTGAATTCCTCGTTTGTATTGTCGTTTCGTGTGCGTTCACTGGCCATAAACGGTGCACCGGGCCTTTTCTTCGTCTCATATCTCGCCGATAACAAAATATATGAGCAACAAATTTGCTTTAATTTTTACTTCGACTGATGATTATGCCGCCTTTAGTCTCAAAAAGAACCGTCAATTTTTTGACAAAAATTGTTCCTATTCTAACAACCAGATGGCGCCACTGGGCTGAGCTTATCGTTACAACGTGGCATACGCTCAACTAAACGTGTTAATGTGACAAATCGCGTAACGTGCCGCAAAATGCGTGCGTTTAGCGTACATAAACGGCCATACGCTTATGGTACGTAGATTGCGTGAATTATACTCTTTTCTAACCATAACTGTCTACGCCCGAGCAGAAGAGCACACACGATTAGGGGCAGAGGAACACATTTAACCGGCTCTCCTGATTGGCTGAGGGGATCTCCACCTTCGGGATACTAAGGGATTTGGTTGTGTTTCCGTCGAGATGATGTACTAGTGCCTGAACAGGGTATCAAAAATCACTACATAGGTTTGCATAATCGATTTCCTACACTCAACGAACTTGGTTTCATGGCTATTAAAAAGGCTGGTGTACAGAAGAATGAAAGTTAGTTCGCTGGGTATACGGAATGGATTGTGTATAGCATATCATTCACTTTCGTAAATAAATGTATAGGTCAGATTGGAAGGCGCCTGAAGGACCGCCTTCGTGAACATCGTTACAATTTCAAAGAAAAGAAAGGTGGGTTCGCTGAGGTGCATTGATGAAAATGCAAATCCAAGAGAGAAACTACAAAAGAACTATGAAGAATGCACTGTCTTCACAAGGAATGGTTGCGAACTGACGCACAAAATCATTGAGGCAGAAGTGATAGGTACCTTAAGTGACACGTGCATCGCTAAACAATGTATTGGGCTAGAGCACTCAAGGAAGTAGAATGTTTAAGATAATCACTAAACAATTCGTCTCCAGGCCCATCGCAATGCATGGCCACGTCGTGTATATCACTTGCGGTTCACTATAAACAGAAGTTAGCTCTCGTGGGTGTGCTTTCTTTTTCCTGTGTGATGTTGCGTTAATCTCGGTGTTATGTTAGCAGTACTGTTCCTCACGGACGGCGGAGCAGCTACCGCTGACGGTTTGAGCCCTTGCGAGCGGCTGGCGGGGTTCAATTATTCTAGCAAAAATAAATGGTTGTTGTTATACCTGGTTATACCTGGAGTGACGCGATAGCTGCATATGGCCGAGTGGAACTCGCTGAGTAGAATTGCAAAGTAATACCTGTGTTACACGGGCGTTTTCAACGGCAGTTCAGTTGATCGGCAGTTGAGGATTTCAACTGCCGTTGAACTCAACTGGAATCGCCAGCTGTTACTCGAGCACTTCGCGTTCAGTTCAGTTAGCACTTCAACCAAATGACCTCGCGTCTAGAGCGAAGTGTAAATAAGAAAAAGGCAGTGTCTGCATTTTTTGTTGTTGTAAATGATCGTAGTGTATATATTCTTTACTATAGTGACAATTCTTTTTGTGTATTTTTTGCTTTGCGATAGAAATTTGTGGGTGCGAAGCACACTGTGCCAAGACAATCCAGTAAGAGGGCAAGTTTTTCGGTCCGTAGGTCGCCATCTTGTCAGTTGGCCGTTCAACTGGGATCCCCGATCTCAGTCGAACTCAACTGCCATTGAGATTTGAACGGCAGTAAGCACTGCCGTGTAACACCGCTAACTGCCGTTCACTTCAACTGAGAGTCAACTGAACTGCCGTTGAAAACGCCCGTGTAACACGGGTATAAGTCTTCCACCGCTCCTTTTCGCTGGTCGTTCCTTCTTCATCTTCCTTCTTCTCCCCCTCTCCACTCCACCCCACTTCCTCACACTCTGTTTCGCCGGTGCACCGCGTCGCCGGCAGCTGCTCCACACCACGTGACCAACCACCTCGTGACAAGCCACGGCGCCGCCACGGAGCTCAAGGGGGGCCCACGCAGCTCAAGGGGTGCCACGCTGAAGGCTCGAAGTGCTATCGTCATGTAGCTATCGCAACAATAACAGTGTTACAGATAGAACTCTCCACTCCCCGATCCAATCCAGCAATCACACCGGGTCTCTTCGATTTACCGCGCTCGGGCAGGCCGCTGGCTGCCAGCAAGTTTGCCCCTGACACGAAAGAGCATGATGGCCACATGGGCTGGCGTCCACCAGAACCAGCCGGCCGGCAATCAGGGCGGCAACTCGACCACGAATGACGGAGGGCAGATGCTCTCCGTAGCTTTGCGCTCTGCTGCGTCTTGTTGCTACGCACGCGTACGGTAGAAACATGGTTTATGGGGGTTCAACGTCCCAAAGCGACTCAGGCTATGAGAGACGCCGTAGTGAAGGGCTCCGGAAATTTCGACCACGTGGGGTTCTTTAACGAGCACTGACGGTAGAAACAGGCTACCTGGGAACGAAAACAATGACCTGAAGTTATTGAGGGCTGCATTACAGTGCAGAACAAACATCCCAAAGCACTCGCACCGGTATACATCAACGGCGACGACGCGGTCGTGTGCTTTCGGTGCGCTGCGTGCTGTGATAGCTTCGAGAAATCCTCAAAAGCATTCGCTCGGCAATCGCAATCTTACATCTTTCAGTTGATATCCAATCGGAGGGAAAACAGCCTTTGCGTTGCTCATGCAACGACCCACCGCGCTCTCGGATTATCGCGTGTTTGTTTCCTACGCAGTGAGAATGACTGGTAGCACCGCAGACGATCGACCCTGCAAGACGATTGACTCTCACGTGGTCGCTGTGATTTCTGCATTCGTGAACTGCTTCCTGTGGGCTGTAATCAGAAAAGAATCGGGATTCAGGATACGTTTCGTTCAACTGTAGTCTGTCGGCCACCAGATTTTGCGGCCGGTTAGGAATGCACGCATAATCATTGATAAAAGCGCATATCAGCTGGTTGAATGTTCATCAGCAGCTAATGGATATCACGTACAAATTTAGCTGCGTATCTTATCCGCAATGCTACAGGTTTGCTGCAGAAGACTAGCCATCGAATGAAAGGCGTTACAATACGGCCTTGCGTGTTGGAGTCTCACGTACCGCGAGGGCTTGCATGATGATACGCACTGGGAAATTCTTCTCTTTATCTCTTTAATGAGCCGAACGCAAAGACGACGGATGCGCAGGTTACTTCACAGACATTTTAAGCATCTGCGGCAGAAGGCCTGAGCATCAAGCGGTACGGCAGTCGCAGACGACGGAATCAGCTCTCGTTTCGGCTGCCAAAAGTGCACTTTTGGGACCATATATATGCTCTCACAGATGCCTCGAGCAATGTGCTCGTCAGGACTTTTAATAAAGGGCCTTTTTTACTCAATAAAGCATTTCTCAAAGCACATCAAGCCTTTCTACTGCGCAGAACGCCGTGAAGACCGTACGCTGCCGTATCGCGTTACAAGTACCTCGCAAAACACGTCCAGCACATTCGTATTTGCACGCATACTGGGAGCTGGAATCGTGGCCTCTCTCGTGAAAGGCCTTGAACACCATCGCAATATCAGCCGGTTGCACGAAATAAACAGCCGAAATATTTTGGGAATAACTATTTGATCGTAACATGAAGCGACCTTTGTGCTTGCGAGGTGGTCAGACCATCGACTGCGATCACACACACATGAGAAAAAAAATGAACAGAGAGAACTACCGCAAAGGTGCCATTGCAGTAGACAAAGATGATATGCACCGCGGTATAATCGACAAAAGTGCCTCCATCGCGCAAATCATCGCATGAAGGACCACTGTCCTCCTAGTTCTTATAAAAATGGCCGCGCGCGCTTCCCGCTACCATACCATTTATCCGTCGTCTGCTAGTGTCCCGAGTGCTGCCAGCACGAAATCGTCCTGGCGAGTCAAGCCAACACCCTCTAGAGAATTTGAGAAGGCCCGTGACGTCATAAAAAGAGGCCCACAGTCACCGCCACTTAGCGTGGAGTTGGTAGAATCGCGGCTTGGATCACCTAGCAGAAATAAGCTTCCTTTGATCAATCCACCATTTTACTGCTGCCGAACGCTAGAATAAAAGCAGACATTTTACGGGGCATTTGTTTAGATGCAATAGCTTTTAATCAGCTTTGTAAAGGTTGTTTATAGGTACTAAAATCAGCAACTGTGTCGCGTTCTCGTCTTTCTCAGTAAACGTTTATCTTTGTACATTACTTTAAATAATTTTACCTCGGTTTTAAAACCTTTACCTTCCTTATTTCTGTACCTACAATTTTATGGAGCGCAGCCATATTGAGAAATAAAACACGCTCAATTAGCTTCACTGCTGCGTCTGTAGTTTTAACGGGGTCACCTGTATTTATTATAATTTTTCTTTCAAGAAAAATATACACACTTTCGGTTTCCACCTAATTACAGTGTAGCAAACAGATGTCTTCGTTTGCGGATTTAAGACTTCGAGTGAGGTCGACGCCGCTGTTCTCAATGCTCACAAGTGGCTCCACCCCCGATTTGTTGCTGTTTGATACAGATAGAATGTAGAAATTGGTGCCCATTTTTATTATCGGCGTCGTTACAAAGTAAACTGTCATGATAAAGTCAGCTTTTACTGCAACTGGATATTTGATGCGTGGAGCTTGGTCGGTAATATGTACAGCAAATAAGGCGCTCATTTCATTAGATAATATGCCAGAATACATCTTGCTGGTTACATATTACGTCAAGTTTAGAACCTTGTGACATTCCGTGTATGCTACGAGGATCCACGTTCGACGGCGCGGCGTAGACGGAGACCCGTGACAGCGGCATCATCAATTACCCAGCCATGCTCTTTGAGTGACGACCAGAAAAACCGGACCCGCCGCCGCCCCGGGGAAACAGGCTTTATCCTCCCCAATTTCCGGGCCACTGGGACAACATTCTTTCCCTCCCCCCCCCCTTTGTCGTGGGCTATCGCCGGGAATGCACCCACAGCTTCCCAGAAGGGCCGTGACGGACACCTGTCATGGCGGACAGGCAGTACTCGCCAAGAATGTGGAAAGACAGGCGCTAGTGAATTACCTCCGAAGAGAGAGCCTGTGTATACTCTCACTTGAGAGAGAGTGGTGGCGTTTTTGTTGTTTATTTAGTTTGTATTGTTAACAGACTCTGGGTTCGAGGCTAAGCCCAACCCAAGGGGGTTGTCCCCATCTCGCATGTTATTTTGGATTGGAGAATTGATGCTTTGGGCGGGCCACTGGAAATGACCGCCCTTAGTCCTTTGTTAATCAAGTGCTTAAAAGCACATGTAAACGGATGCAGTCCAGTCTGAGCTGGGGCTCCATGCTTAGCATGTAATGTGATGCTACTTAGGCACTAACCTGCCCGGTCGATGAGTAAAGCAGTGCAAAGTTTGTTCTGTTGTAAAATTATGCTCTGCTGTCATCATCTACAAGCTCGCCTCCTGTTCATCTTCCAAGCCGAACGACACTAGAGGAAGGGTTTGTGAACCATCCTCGAAGAAACGGAAGAAGAACGCTCAGGACGACATCGTTCGCCAAGAGGGCCTTCAGCGCCGAAGCCCGACGGCGTGCAGCTTCTGCCAGCAACCGCTCGAGCCCAACTCCGGAGCCACTCCATCGCCCCCATGAAGTCGTCGGCACGTAAGCTCGGACGCCCCAGCCTCTGATGTATAACCTTAATCATGTGTAATTATTGAATATACCTGTTTGTTTAAACTGAGCCATACGGTGTCTCTTTGCCTCTCCGTCCCGTGTGGACCTGCGCATTATGGGGGTCATCACACTGGTGTCAGAAGTGGGGTCTCAAAAGCAAATGTCCTCTGAATGCTGTGACATTCATGACTTCAAAATTGTAATCAAAAGGGAATCACGGGACTGATTGTGGGACTTTTACCCCCATTTGAGAGGCTTGAGGCACTGGAGGGCTTGAAAAAAAAAATGACTGTATCTGAGGGAGCTCCCACTCCACAGCCGTCGCTCGGAGCAAGCATGCTGGCATTAGGAAGCGTCATTCCGACGTTTACGGGAGATAAGACAGGGGTTCCAATCTGCGATTTCTTTTCCATGCTAGAAGAGATTGGGAAAATGGGGGGATGGTCCGATGCTCAAATGCTGGGAATGGCGAGGTGTAAGATGGCAGGAGCTGCTCATGATTTTGCATGGCGAGACGAAAAAGTAAAATCCACAAAATCATTTGCGGAATTTAAGAAGCTCGCGTTTGAGCATTTTGACACTGAACCACGTCACGTGCGAGTACAGAGGTTCCGTGACGCCGGACAGATGGTAGGGGAGGACGTGCGAACGTTTGCGTCGCGGCTTCAGCGCTTAGCGCGCGATACGTTAAGCCGGGAGGAGGAAGGAGACCAGCTTAAGAAGAAATACGCGGAGGATATACTTAAAGAGGAAATGACCGCTCTGTTCGTGGCTGGTCTGCAAGACCCCGTGCGCCGGTTCGTGCTCTCGCGCAAGCCGAGCAATTTCGACCAAGCCGTGGAGGCCGCATTGGATGAGGAACAAAATGAGGCGTTAACAACAGCCGCAGCGAGAGTACGCGTCATAGAGAGAGCGGTGCTCAACCCTGAGGTTGCTCTCTTGACAGAGCGGTTAGATCGCTTAGAACAGCTGCTATCTCAGCAGGTAGAATGCCAGGTTGAAGCGCGCGCTCAACAGCGCCCATTCGCTGGAAACCGGAGACCGCCACAAAGCTACAGGCGCGGTATGCGAGATTTTGAAGAAATCGTATGCTTCGCTTGCCAGGGTCGCGGACACATCGCCAGGTTCTGCCAAAACGTGCGCCGTGGGGAGCCACAAAGAGAAGCAGGCGAGACACGCCCTAAGCAAGCCTACAGCGGGGCTCCAGATACCGAGTCAAAAAACTAGTTAGTCCTCCCCAGCCTGAGGAGCGTGGGGAGGGAGCAGTAGATGATGAGGTGGTGGTAGTTTGTGTGGCCGACGAGGCATGCCCTGTTGTGCGTTGCAAGTTAAATGGTTGTTGCATGGAATTGTTGATAGATACTGGGTCAAAGGTGACATTGCTTAAGGAGAGCAGTTTTAACACGCTTCGAAGGAAGGGGGACCGCGAGGTGTTGGAAGCGTCTGGTGGTATGGCAACCAAATTTGTAGGCATAACGGGGGATCCTCTTGGCATAAGTGGACTCTACCGGTTACACTTCTCTCTCGGCGGAATTGCATTGGAGCACCCCTGCTACGTATGCCCGGACACGGTGTCTCTGCCAAACGGAGTGTCAGGTATATTAGGGCAGGATTTTTTGAGAAAAGGGAAGGTAGTAGTCTCATTCTCTGAGGAAGAGGTTAATGCGGGCGGCTCAAAAGTTCCGTTTTTGAACAGGAGAGGGGCTGAGATTCGCATTACCGATATTGACACCCGTCAAACAGTGGGATCATTGGAGAAGGTATATTCGCGGGTTGCCGTCCGGCTGGTCGAGGAGGCGGTCGTCCTTCCTTGGTCGGAGCACATTTTGTACGCGTTTGTGCCTTCAGATGTAGAGAGCGGCGCCGTGGGAGTGCTTGAGCCGGTCGACTCTCTCAGCAATGGCCTGAAGGCAGCCGCGTGCCTCGTGACAGTTAATGACGCCCACAGAGTGCCCCTACGAGTGGTTAACTGTAGCCAGCAGCCACTGAGCCTTCCCAAGAACAAAACATTGGCTTTCTTCACCTCTGCGATAGAGCAACGTGAGCCCACCGATACGGTACTCGCAACTGTAGAGCATGCTAGTCCTTCGGCTGCTCCAAAGGTGTCGTTCGATCTTTCTCACGTAAAATCCAGGGAGAGGGAGGCTCTGGCTGGTTTGCTGAACGACTACTCGGAAGTATTCGCCGCGTCCAACCTGGATTTGGGCTGCTGTGGCGTTATAAAGCACAGGATAGAAACCGGCACTTCATCGCCCGTTTACCAGCGTGCGTACAGGATTCCTTACTCCCAACGTGAGGAGATGGAGCGGCAGGTGCAGGACCTGATTGATCGCGGCATTGTCGAACACTCAAAGTCACCCTGGGGAGCACCAGCACTATTGGTGGAAAAGCCAGATGGCTCGTATCGATTGGTAGTGGACTACCGCAAACTAAATGCCGTAACTCGCATCGATCCATACCCCATCCCCAATATACAGGAGACGCTTTCTCAGCTGGGCTCTGCCAGGTACTTCACGGTAGTGGACATGGCGGCGGGATTCTGGCAGATAGCAATGGATCCGGCAGATGCCGAGAAAACGGCATTCAACACGCCCTCAGGGCACTATGAATGGAAAAGAATGCCGATGGGTCTGGCCAACAGCCCTGCTGTCTGGCAGAGAACCGCTGATGTTATCCTGGCAGGTCTTCTGGGGAGGCTGTGCTTCGTGTATATGGATGACATTATCATATACAGTGACAGTTTTGATAACCATTTGCGCGATATTGAGCAGGTTTTGGTACGACTAAGAGCAGCGGGTCTCAAGCTGAAGCCCTCTAAGTGCCAATTCCTCAAAAACGAGGTGAAATACCTCGGGCACGTTGTTTCAGCTGACGGCGTGCGACCGGACCCTGAGAAACTAAGGTGTGTCTCGGATTTTCCATCCCCGACTAGCGTCCGCCAGGTCCGGCAGTTTCTCGGCCTGATCGGTTACTACCGAAGGCACATAGAGGAGTTCGCCAAGCTCGCTAAGCCGCTCACCGCCTTAACAGCCAAAAATGTCGCCTTTCGCTGGGACGAAAACGCGGAGAATGCTTTTGGGGCCCTGAAAAGGAAGCTAATGAGTGCACCGCTGTTGCGCCACCCGGATTTTAATTTGCCCTTCGTTATGGCCACAGATGCGTCAAAGTTCGCAGTTGGTGCCGTGCTATCTCAGATTATCGAGGGCAAAGAACATCCCGTTGCTTTTGCTAGCCGACAGCTGAGCCCCACAGAGCAAAAGTACGGAGCTACGGAAAGGGAGTGCCTCGCCGTTGTCTGGGCAGTAAAGCACTTCAGATGCTACCTTTACGGCCGCAAATTCAAGCTAGTCACAGACTGCCATCCTCTGAAATGGGTGATGAGTGTCAGGGACCCTAGCTCGCGACTCGCTAGATGGAATCTACACCTGCAGGAATACTGCTTTGAAGTTGAGCACAAGTCAGGAAAGACACATCTGAATGCTGATGCACTCAGCCGCACAGCTGCCGTGGCAGCTATAGAAGAGTTTGTCCCCGTAGTCGACCCCGCCGAATTACGCACAGAGCAGTGCAAAGATCCTGACCTGAAGCGAATAATCGAAAGCTTAGAGGGCGCACCGTCTCACCCCGAACAGCTAGGTTATTTCATTGACAAAGACGGCACCCTGTGTCGGCGCACGAGGCCAACCAGGAAAGGGAGACCAGAGAAAACCGCTTGGGAGAGAGTCGTCATACCTCGGTCGTGGACAGAAAGGGTTCTTCGCGCGTTTCACGATGCGCCATGCGCCGGTCATTTTGGCGTAGCGAAGACACGCAGGCGTGTGGAGCGTTTGTACTTTTGGAGTGGCATGCGACAGGATGTTAGAGACTACTGTGCGAAGTGTCATTCCTGTCTCGAAAGAAAAACACCCAAGGGACGAAGACCAGCTCCAATTCAGCCGTTCCCTGAGGTTTCGGCTCCCTTCGAGCGGACAGGTATGGACATAATGGGCCCATTGCCCACGACCACTTCCGGAAACAAGTACATTTTAGTATTTGTCGACCACCTTTCAAAATACGCGGAAGCGGTAGCACTCCCAGATCAGAAGGCAGACACGGTTGCAAGAGCATTTGTCGAACAGATCGTGCTCCGACATGGACCCCCGAGGCAACTCTTGACAGATCGGGGAACGAACTTCGTGTCGCAGCTAATGAGGAGAGTTTGCGAGCTGCTTAAGATCGCTAAGAAGCAGACAACACCGTACCATCCGGCTTGCAACGGCGCGGTGGAGCGACTGAACCAAACCGTGGCCGGGTTCCTGTCGCATTTTGTTTCGCGCGACCAGCGGGACTGGGACTTGTGGCTCCCGTATGCAATGTTTGCCTACAATTCCGCAGCACACGAGAGCACGGGCGAATCGCCATTCTTTCTTCTCTACGGCCGAGACCCGGACCAGCCTAGTGAAGTGCCAGAGGGCCCCCGTCGTGTCCCATACGCTTCACTGGACGACTATAAGGTTGAGCTAGAATCGCGCTTGCAAGTGGCGAGGGACATCGCAAAGGAGTCCTTAAAGAAAGCGGCGAAGCGCAGGAAGGAGGTGCACGATCGCAGTGCTAGAGACGCGCCGTTTGATGTGGGGGACAGCGTGTACATTGAAAACTGCCAAAGGCAGATTGGGCTAGCTCGTAAGTTCCAGACGAAGTGGAGAGGACCGTGCGAGGTTGTCGAGAAGCTTTCTCCGGTAAACTTCAGAGTCCGAGACGTGAACCGGCGTTTGATAAGGATACACGCAAATCGCCTCAAGTCGGCACCGGTTCAGTATTCACGAAATGAGGAAAGGGAAAGCGCGGATTTTGATGGGGACAGAAGTGAAGCGGAGCGCGCAGATAGTTCGCAAGAAACGCCCTCTCCTGCATCTGTTCGGCAGGCGCCCGAGGTGACGGCCGGAATGCCACCGGATTTACTTCATGCATTGCTAGAAGAAGAAGCGCGCGAGGTTGCCGCGCAGATAACGCCAGGAGAGGCTCCTGCCACGAGCCCTCGCGAGTCCCAAAGCAGACAAAGGGGCACAGACTTACTTAGTATGACTCATGAAGGCCGATATCCGCTGCGAAATCGGAAAGCTAAGTCGGACTAATGGCGTAAACAGAGCGGAGTTGTGAACTGGTTAGAATTGTGTGATGCCGCAGCTCATAACATTGCTATGTGCTTATGTGTTAAGTTATCGGAGTTGGTAGTTAAACCTTTCTGTCATTAAGTAACACCTTCACAGGAGAGCATGCGGAGCGCATGCAGAACCTGCCCTACTTCCTTTCGTTATCTATATTTTTGTCTGTGCCGTGATCGTGCTAGAAGTGGGAGCTCCTTTGTAACTGTGGTAAATTTATTTCGTCCAGTTTGGACTAGAAAGGAGAGGCTTGGGTGCTGAGTTTCATGTTTATCTGTAAAAGAAGATCAGTGCTGCCCCTGGAGACGCCAGTATTGACAGCGGAGGCATATGGTGTTGTGCAGTGGTGTTGAGTGCAGCGAAAAGTGTTTTGTCGGACGCACTGTGCGAGGCGATTCAGAAAGACAAGGGGAGCTGCGTGGACTCAAATGTTCGGAGAACATTCTTCTGGAGGGTGAGCGAGTGTGACATTCCGTGTATGCTACGAGGATCCACGTTCGACGGCGCGGCGTAGACGGAGACCCGTGACAGCGGCATCATCAATTACCCAGCCATGCTCTTTGAGTGACGACCAGAAAAACCGGACCCGCCGCCGCCCCGGGGAAACAGGCTTTATCCTCCCCAATTTCCGGGCCACTGGGACAACATTCTTTCCCTCCCCCCCCCTTTGTCGTGGGCTATCGCCGGGAAGGCACCCACAGCTTCCCAGAAGGGCCGTGACGGACACCTGTCATGGCGGACAGGCAGTACTCGCCAAGAATGTGGAAAGACAGGCGCTAGTGAATTAGCTCCGAAGAGAGAGCCTGTGTATACTCTCACTTGAGAGAGAGTGGTGGCGTTTTTGTTGTTTATTTAGTTTGTATTGTTAACAGACTCTGGGTTCGAGGCTAAGCCCAACCCAAGGGGGTTGTCCCCATCTCGCATGTTATTTTGGATTGGAGAATTGATGCTTTGGGCGGGCCACTGGAAATGACCGCCCTTAGTCCTTTGTTAATCAAGTGCTTAAAAGCACATGTAAACGGATGCAGTCCAGTCTGAGCTGGGGCTCCATGCTTAGCATGTAATGTGATGCTACTTAGGCACTAACCTGCCCGGTCGATGAGTAAAGTAGTGCAAAGTTTGTTCTGTTGTAAAATTATGCTCTGCTGTCATCATCTACAAGCTCGCCTCCTGTTCATCTTCCAAGCCGAACGACACTAGAGGAAGGGTTTGTGAACCATCCTCGAAGAAACGGAAGAAGAACGCTCAGGACGACATCGTTCGCCAAGAGGGCCTTCAGCGCCGAAGCCCGACGGCGTGCAGCTTCTGCCAGCAACCGCTCGAGCCCAACTCCGGAGCCACTCCATCGCCCCCATGAAGTCGTCGGCACGTAAGCTCGGACGCCCCAGCCTCTGATGTATAACCTTAATCATGTGTAATTATTGAATATACCTGTTTGTTTAAACTGAGCCATACGGTGTCTCTTTGCCTCTCCGTCCCGTGTGGACCTGCGCATTATGGGGGTCATCACAACCTTATCCACTTCGCGCGCTTGCGGAATAGTTCAGCAGATTTTTTAAGCGCATTTTTCAAAGCAGCAGACTGAAGACGTGTTCGCTTTGAGTCGAGGACATTCCTTGCGGTGCGTGGCTTAAAAAGATCAGGGGATTCTAGAAACTTTGTTGGGATTGTGCCTGTGCAAAAGCGGCGCAGTTGTTGTCCTCTCTGTAAGCTCGTCGGTGTGGGAGGCCCCTCGCACGATGCCGGCCTAAAAAAAAATGAAGTTCGCAAACCAAGAGGTACTTTCAATATTGTTTAAATAGCAACTGTAACTTGACAAGGAAGCTATTCCTTGAAGTGCTGGTAACAAGTTTCCTAGTTTACAGGCACTTTTCTATAATGCACCGGTACGTCTATCCTATTTTTCAGGACATACTATTATTTGGAGACGTTCCAAGCATCTTAAAAAGCATTTGCTCGTGGTATAGCCGTAATCCAGGTGTTCTGTTCTTCATACAGGGGAAACTAGAAAACTTGGTCTTTGGGCTCGGGTTTCCAATTTATCCGCAATTGGGCACGCAGCACTTTTTAGCATAACCTAGCAGGAGCGTTATCCACAATCCGCTGCAATTAAAGCAGTAGCACATCACCTCGACGGACACACAACCGCAAGCGCAGCACAAAGCGTAGACTATGCACGGTCAACGTACAGAAAAAAAGTTCGTTCTTATTCCGGAAGATGTCGCGACGTGCCACGATTTTGCTTGCCCCGAGGCAATCCAAGCAGTGTCACGTGTTTGCGGAGCCGATCGCATTGTCGTCGACGTCGTCCCCCACTCCGACTTCTCTGAATAGGTGGGATTAACCATTGTATACCTTCCTGGCCTCATATGTAACACGCGTGCATCGCTCGTAGCTCCGAGAAATGCTGCACGGAACTGTAAATGGTAGCGCTATTCTTTGCGCTGCCTTCATCCGCCACAAAATGTAGTGCGTTATTTGTGGCCAGCGAAACTTGGTAAATGTTTTCACTGTAGGCTTACCACATGACACATTTGTCATGATCTTAATTAAATGCACCGTTATTGCTCACAACACGCAGTCGCTTTCTCCTGTTATAGACCACTCGGGCACAGAACAAGTGCGCAGTAACACGGCTCCCTTTATTAGACAGTTTTAGCTGTGCGTACGCAAAGCACTACGGCGCTGCGTGCGTTAAGGCGCGCTCACATTAGCGGGAAAACGCGCAACGCTGGACGTTTTCCTCGTGCCGCTTCCCGCGCAAGCCGGTTTTTCTCCCGCGGACAGCCTGCTCTGCCGTCCCGCGGATCGATGGGTTCGGTACCTATTTTTCCCGTGCCGCTGACGAGAACAGCCAATGGGCGCCGACCGTGAACCGTGACGTCGGTCCCAGTTCAGTGACCCCGTCGGCGGAGGCGGAGGCCTCCCGGCCGGCCGGCCGGCCGGGCACTCGGCGGCTGCTTTGCCAGGGCGACGGGAGGGGAGCTAGCAGACGATCAAGACGACGACGCGAGAAAAGGGTGCGCTTTCCAGTCTTCTCTAGTGTCACGTGACTATCCCCTTCTCTTTCTGCTCGTTCGGGTCCTCCCTCAGCGCCTCCTCTCTCCACATTCCAAGACAACCGCAGCGAGAAAACGCGCGCAGTGTGAGCGTCATTCTGAGGAGCTGCGAGGCAGCGTCGACGTTGACGTTGTGCCGGCGCGGGAAGCTTCCCGCTAGTGTGAGCGCGCCTTTACGCTGCCCGCTCAAAGTATAGTTTTAGATGGCCGTGCCGAAGCGTCCCTCAAGCGCAGGAGTGTCCCTCATAGCCTGAGTTGCTTCGGGACGTTAAACCACACCATAAGTCAAACGCACGCGTAAACAGTAGCGCCATCTAGTGACAGGACGTAAAAGCACATCAACGCTCGGTTGAAGAAAATTTGATCGGTGATTACTGATAACTAGGGTGAGTGTTGCCGAAGAGCAAGCGGAAGTCAAGCCCGCCTGCTCGATGAACTCACAGAGGCTCATCATTGTTCTGTCACGGGTGCGCTCACAGCCGTGCGGCCTCAGGAGCGCCTTGAGACTGACGGGATGATTCCCAGTGCCCTGTAGGCCGCGAGCATCTCGCGAAGCAGCACTGGAGAAGCTGTGCAGCGAAGCAGCATGTGGTCCAGGGATAAGGCTGATGCCTTATTAAAATGAAAAACAAACTTTGTGCAATCATCCAAAACATTCCTGATGAATATGTGAAGTTATGATGTTTTTTTTTGCTTTTCTCATGTTTTGTACGCGTACTTTTCTTTATGCCTGCTGAGAATCTGACTTTTATTTTATAAACGCAATTTGTCGGCTTCGTGTGCCGCACTTGTAATGTACAGTATTGTGATGGACCCGAAACTAGCCTTGAGCTATGGGTCCAATATTATTGTGCATATTCTAACATTGCAAATTCATTTTTTTAATAAAAATATGACTCCACGATATTCTTTTTGCACTAAACAAATCACCCCTTGACCAAAGAGCGGGAGCTTATTCCCCTAATCCCTCTTCCCCAGTGCAGGGTAGCCAACCGGAACCCCTTTCTGGTTAACATCCCTGCCTTTCCTTCCTCCTCTTTATCTATCTATCAATCAATCAACCAATCATCTATCAATCAATCAACCAATAATCTATCAATCAATCAACCAATAATATATCAATCAATCAACCAATCATCTATCAATCAATCAACCAATCATCTATCAATAAATCAATCAACCAATCATCAATCAATCAATCAATCATCTATCAATCAATCAATCAACCAACCAATCATCAATCAATCAATCAACCAATCATCTATCAATCAATCAACCAATCATCTATCAATCAATCAATCATCTATCAACCAATCATCAATCAATCAATCATCAATCAATCAATAATCAATCAATCATCAATCAATCACCCAATCATCAATCAATCAATCAACGATCAATCAACCAATCAATCAATCAACCAATCATCTATCAATCAATCAATCATCTATCAATCAATCAATCAATCAACCAATCATCTATCTATCAATCAATCAATCATCTATCAATCATCAATCAATCAATCAATCGTCAATCAATCAGTCAGTCATCAATCAGTCAGTCAATCATCAATCAATCAATCAATCAGTCAATCAATCATCTATCTATCTATCTATCTATCTATCTATCTATCTATCTATCTATCTATCCATCCATCCATCCATCCATCCATCCATCCATCCATCTATCTATACAAGCAGCGTATTTCAGTTCGAGACTGACCCCTTCTCGTCGTTATACGTTCGGGCACCACACATCTGAGATAAACTTAGCGACCCATATCCTGCACGAGAGTCGCAAAATTCACTACCCAACATGCGTCAATAGTAAACTGAAGTTTTATCATCATTATCATCAGCCTCACTACCCCCCCCCCCCCTGCAGGCTACGCCCACGACGCCCACTGCCTCTTCCATGTCTCTCCAGTTAACCCAGTGCTCTGCCAGCTGCACCCACCGTATACCAGCGAACTTCCTAATCTCATCCGCCCACCTAACCTTCTGCCGCCCCCCGCTACTTTGCATTCTATTGCAGTCCACTCCGTTACCTTTAAGGACGAGCGGCTATATTTCTTTAGCATTACTGCCCTGCCCACCCCATTCTCATGCTTCTAGTTATTTCCCTCTCATGATCCGGATCAGTTGTCACTACCTGCCCTAAGTAGACGTATTCCTTCAACACTTCCAGCACTTCGCTTCCACTTGTGAACTGGCTTTCCATTGCTAGGCTATTTAACATTACTTTAGTTTTCTGTATGCTAATTTTTAGACCCACCGTTCTGCTCTCCTGCCTAACTCATTGATCATGATCCGAAGTTCATCTCCTGACCGACTCAGCAAGGCAAAGTCATCAGTGAATCGCAAATTCTTTCGGCATTCTCCATTAACTCTTATTCCCAACTGTTCGAATTTAAGCCTTGGAATACCTCCTGTAAACAGGCGGTGAATAGCTTTGGCGAGATCGTGTGCTCTTGCCTGCCTGACGTCCTTCCTAATTATAATTTTATGGCGGACTTTATGGAGGAATTCGGGAGCTATGCAGTTGTAATATATATATATATATATATATATATATATATATATATATATATATATATATATATATATATATATATATATATATATCTTACACTATTTTCGCATAAGGCTCTTCTACACTCACAGAGCCTGAACGGTAGCGCGCGAGCGGCGCGAACTTGATTGCATTATGTATTTTGTAAATAGTGTACTCTCCCCTGTCCTTTCTTGCTATCGCTCTCCTCTATACTTCCCTCGCTATCCTCTCTTTTTGCCTTTCACCTCCGCAGGCACATCCGCAGGCTCGGGTGCTTATAGGTGCACTAATGAGGAATCTGAACTCGCATTTTTACCCCAGGGACTCTACCTACACGTTCCGGGAATTCTTAAAAACTTCGAATTATTGTCCTCTGCGACCGATTGCCTTAATTAAATCGGGTTAAACGCGTCGGTTCCCGCCCCCCCCCCCTTTTTTTTTTGAACTCAGAGCGGTAGGTAGGAGGAGTCAAGCAACGCATCAGCCAGTCCCGTGGCGGCTTGCCGCTCTGCCATCGGCGGAGTGATACGTAAATCAGAGTCCCCGTGTATTTTTTTTTTCGGTGGGCCTAATTCAGGGCTATTTTGTCTGTGACTGAATCTGTTTATTCAGAGAAACCTAAAAAATAATATAAAGCGAAAGCGCAGCCGCCACTGGACTGCCTGAAAGGCACTGCACGCGTTGGTTGACTCCGCCTTCCAACCGCGTTGAGCACAAAAAGAAGCGGGAGCCGGGACGTTTAATCCAATTTAATTAGGGCAATCGGCCGCACAGGACAATAATTTACAGTTTCTAAGGATGCCGGGAACGTGTAGATAAAACACGAGTTCAGATTCTTCCTTAGTGCACCTTTAAGATATTAGATAGTAATTGCCGCGGCCGGCAGCATTCTTTTCTTTCCGCTTCTTTTATCTTTTTTTCTTTTACTGCTACTACTACTTCTACACTCTTCTTCCGCAATTCCTGCATGAATGCTGAGGTTGTCATTGAGTCAAATGCTTTCTCGTAATCAATGAAGGCTAGGGGTCGGTTATATTCTGCGCATTTCTTTATCACCTGAATGATAGTGTGAATATTATCTGTTGTGTAATGTCTTTTACGAAACCCTGCCTGATCGTTTGATTAATTGAAATCTAAGGTTGCCCTGACTCTATTGGCGATTGCATTAGTAAATTCTTTTTAGCCAACGGACAGTAAGCTGATCGGTCTGTAATTTTTCAAGTCCTTGGCGTCGGCTTTCTAATGAATAAAGATAATGCTAGCGTTCTCTCAAGCTTCTGATACGCTCGAGGTCATAACTTAAGGTAGTCGCGCGTTTAAGCATGTGGCTAGGGCATTCTGTAGCCGCAGGCATCTTATTCCATGGGCAGAGCATTGATTTACCGTTGCGAGCCCGAGGTGATATAACCCTGCCGACCTGAAGTGAATCACATCCGCGAAAAGTGACGAACCCCTCACCGTCCCCGGGTGGCCGCGAAGCTCGTGGCTTGGTGAGCAGCCCTCGCTCCCGGGCGCACGATGGACCACATGACACGAGGAGCTCCTCGCCCGTGCCGACAGCCTTGCACGTCCTGTAGTAGATGTTACCTTGGCGCGTGTAGGCCACCAAGTTAGGTTCCCGCGGGCTGGCCGCACAGTTCACGTATCGCATCCAGTTGGAACTGTCGAGTGGACGACCGTCCACCAGGAACTCCTTGCCGTTCTTGCGAACCTGGGAACACCACGAAGAACCACGCCTGTGTGTCAGGCCATCAGCTCAATGTAAAAAGGCACCATGAAATTCTATGTGGTGACTGTGTAAATTCTGCCTATCCTTCTGCGCTGGACACCGCTATCCCGCTGGAAGCAACAATGGAAGACGTACGACTGTATATGGAGTGTCAAACGTAAACTCCTCCTGGGAAAGTTTTATCATGAGCACTTGAATCGTAGCGCGCGTGATATTATCCGCTGTTCGTACAGGTGTGATACACTCAGACATTTCTCTTACCGTCATCAGATGGCGACAAAGCCACCGACTAGAAATTATTTCACCTTTAGAGCTATTATAGTAGAAGACCGAAGTTGCCGGCGCTCTAAACGCGGCCGCGGTGGTTCTAAACAGGCCTCGTAATAGACACACCTGCCAGGTATAGGCGTTGCAATCCCCGTTGTCTTCCACTCTTACACCCTCGTAGGGGCCGAAGAACACCCTCCTGGGCAGCGGTTTTAGCGTCAACACCCCGAACTCGGTGCGCTTGAGGGCAAAGCGGCGGATGGACAGACCTTCTGGGAGGCTCTTGTTGGCACGCAGCGGGTCCCCGGCTTCCACCTGCGAGCGGCACGCCCTCTCGTGGATGACTCCACTGCTCCTAACTTCTGTTTTTCAAAGCATTCACTAGAAAACCACACTCACTACAGCACTCAGCCTCAGTGGAGTTGCAATTGCATACACGAAAACTCCGTTCTTTGCAAATGAATGAATGCCGCACTAATAGGTATCTATGCTGTTAAGAGGTCTTCCTGATATGTGACATGTTGGCGGGTAATCATGATAAAACGAAGGGTGCAGTAATTCAATCAGTAACGGTTGTCCGCTGAATAACGTGGTCAGGGCATACCTCGTCACTATGAGATGTAGCTCAATCACATTCAGGGCCACTCACACTCACATCCACTCACTCACACTCATAACCACTCACACCCACGCCCACTCACACACACACACACACACACGACCACTTACACTCACAACCCTTTCCTGACGCTCATGTCCACTCGCTCACATTCACGTTTACTCACTGTTTTCTTGTTTTCGGAAAACGGAAGGAATGAGAGATTTACTACCCCGGCCAACTACGCTCGTGGCTCGCCTTGCAGAGCCTGGTTCGCACAGATTCGTTGGTGAGCAGCTTGGGGCTCTGTAGGGTTCTTTAGCCAATTTTCGCAGTTTCGATGCTAGCAGGAAATTATCATAAATCACGCATATTCATGTCCCGAACCAATCTTATGCACGTGTGCTCCTGCGCTTGCAACTAAGATGATAAGCGCGTGTTTAGCGTCAGCTAAGATGCTTAGACACGTTTTTGAACGGTGTCCTTAAAGGAAAGCTGAAGCACTTTTCGAAAAAAAAATGAGTTCTCTACGTCATTTTATAGTTTTTAGTCCACTGAAAAAGAATATATGATTCAAAAAGAGTGGAAATAAACGCAAAAAGTTGTTTTTTTAGAAGAAAACGGGCCCCATCGCCTCAGGGCGCCGAGCGAACGCCGCTCTTGCCCGCGATTGGTCGGGACTGTCGTGACGTCATCCACGGGGATCTCCGGCCGGCACCGACGGCGTTGCTGCGTAGCGCGTTGCTTCAGCGGGCTTTTAAGGACTACGTTCTGGAAATTATGGATAATTGAAGCAGTGTTGAACAGTTTGGACTTTCACCATGCATGTTCGAGCCATCAGCAGCTTCAGAAAACGGCGGAACCAACGACGCCGCTGAGTGCGCCGGCGGCGAATGTCAAGTCGCGACATTTTCACGCGTTGGAAATCTCGACTGGATGGATGGGTGGATGACAGCTTTTATTTCCAACGGAAATGGAGACCCCTTACTACTCACCACCCCCGGCACGCAGGCCTGGAGGGCGGGGTCCGGAGCCTCCGTGACTAAAGGCTAACGAAAAGAGTTTATCCCTTCGCGGCTGAGGCCTCCAGGCGGATTGGCTTGTCTCTGCCGAGCGGGTTCTTCGCTGCGCAGCAGGGCTTCCCAGCTTTCTTTGCTATCAATATCTTCGTCGACTCCGAGGTAGTCAGCGCATTCCCATATTCCTTGCTTCCGGGTAACCGTGGAACCACCGGACTGTCGGAATCTGGACGAGCGCGCGCAATGCTATTCCGAAATCGTTGAGAACTACAGACTAAACAGAAAACTGGGGCCACCGCCTGATAAGAAGCTAATAGAGAAGCGACCGCATGGCGGCGCCTGCAAGTCGGAAATTTCGTCAACCCAGTATGGGCCTTTCACGTGCTACCAGGGTTACACGAAAGCCAAATCTCGACTGATACGTATGTTTTGCGTAGGTGCCTATGTTTTGTGTAGATGCAAGTGGCAATAAAAAAAAGTAAATTGCGCCAAAACGTTTCTGTGTACCGCTGCTGCATAAAAGCCTGGCCACCAACTTCTTGTAACGCCTGTAAACATGATCTAAATCAGATCACCGGCACACTTACACGAGTCGCGCGAGGTAAAGCATTTGTTTGTTCATTTATTTATAGTTACTTTCCTAATTACCCCCGAAGGCCTTTTAGAACTACAAAAGAATGCAAAACTGCATGAGTGGAGCGGGTGCACTGCTGTACTACAGCGCGAAGAGACGAGGCGACCGGGAGGACCCGCGTGCGTTTCCTTCTGTCGCATATTCGGGCTACTGTTCAACCATGAAACTTTTGCACTTACCCCCGTGCGTTGTTTTTTTTTTTCATGCTGAACACGCTTTTGAAAATAATTATGGCTGCGTTTCGGACCACGCAGTGCTGCTCATCAAAACAGTGTGCTGCGAGATATAGTTGCTGCTGTTGCGTATCGAGATAACGAGCAGAATTGCTTGTGGCAGATATATGCGTACCGCTGCTCGACCACTTTGCCGTTCTGACTCAAGGACAAATTAGCATGAATTCTGGCGCCATTGTCTATCGTCAGCCATGACCAAGCGCTCATGAATGCAAATGTTTGCTTTGCTCAAGTTTACTAGGCCTATATAATCGTTTTTTTTTTGTTCAGTTAGGTGCGGCTGCATGTGCTGCGCGCTGATGAAAGATTAAGAGAATTGCTTGTGCTGCCAGGAGGTTCAAGCAATATGGAAAAAAGCAAAAAAGCACACAGTGCGTAACGAGCTCAAAAAAGTTCAAGACTGTGTGCCTCAGTAAAGCATTGCTGGAAGTGGCTTTAGCTCAGCATGGATGTGAACCAGCTGGAAAAGCCAAAGAGTTTACAAACAGGTAAGAAAGTAATATAGCGAAAAGAGAAATATTGCTGCACATATTTTGTGCAGGCAGTTTCGGCATGCTGCGTACTACCAGATTGTCTGGTTAACGTGGAAGAGGCTGGGGGAGAAACACCGACGGATTCTACCAAGCTGTGGGCTGAGCGCTGTTCGAAAGAAGTACCATGCCAAAACTCGTTAATATACAGGCTTCAAGCATTACACGGAACGCCCGAACGAGAGAAAGTAAACGGCACTGGCAGAAGGTTGCGTTGATCTGTGGTTCGCCAAAGCGCGGGCCGCAGCGAAGCAAGCGCAGCCGGACGGCCGGCCGACTCTCCGTGAATGGCGTCACTTCCGCCAGATCTCCCTCTCGGCCATCCTCCCACCCGGCTCTTCCGGAAGCGACGACGGCGTGCCGGCGGCGGGTTTTTAAGAAGCGATTGCAGCTCTGTTTGCGGACAGAATCTGGAAATAATTTACGCACATGATTTTCAAGGTCCTTTCTTCCCGACCACAGCGTTTCATGAGATTTGAAAACCGTTTCAGCTTCCCTTTAAGCGTGCGCAGGGTTCTTCATTAGAGGGTGAAAAGTTTCAGCGCGGCGGCCCCTACTTCCCAACCTCCTCTCACCTGGGGCCTTAGGATCAAAAATGAGCGCTAATATGAGGAATGATGCACTTTCAAGCTATACAAAATATAATTGAGCAGTAGTTCATTCTTTCATGTGTAACATACGCAGAGGAAAACAATCCCTGCGCAGCTGAGCATCGATTTAATAATGTGGTTCAGAAGGAATTCTCCAAATATCTAAGCCAAAGAACATATAACTCATATTTTTTTTGTTAACTGCAAAAGAGAACCTGAAAAGATCGCCTCAAATTGAATTGGCAAGTAAACACTTCTTGGAACGCAATTTCATGGGACCTCGGCCGCCAGTATCGTCAAAAACCTGCATGTCCAGAACACTGTTCTATAAGCAATGAAGGAAAAGGTCTAACAGAAAAAAGGCATGGGGCCCCTTTAGATGATGAGGGTGCTAACATTGCACCTAATTATTCTCACCGTAGTCAGCCGCGTCGTTGGTCGAGGAAACGTCATTCGTGGAACGATGCGTACCTAGCTAAAGTTTTAGCCATTTTGCGATTCAAGCACGTTTGAAACGGCACGACGACACTGGGAAAAAGCTATATTAGGAATTTTTCTGAGAAAATCGCATTATCCGGCTGAAAGGATTCCTGATGCCGGCCAGATATCAGTGCAGCTAGAATTGGTGAAATCGGAGCCTGCAAACAGAAGCTATTACACTAACAGACACAATTTAAAACACAAAGGTAAAAATTTCAGAAGCCCATTCCACTCGACCAGTGCTGTTACTCTCGACGCCTGCCGAAAGGTCGCCTATGGACCGGAAATGGGCTGCTTCCTCAAGCCAGCCTTGGTACAGTGGAAGAACTTCAGTAATGAATGGTCCCTCTCGGGTAAGGCCGACCAGCAGACAATGTGGCCCACGTGGCGGCGAGACGTGCTCTTGCGAGGGAAGCAGAGGGAGAGTTCGGAGGCACTGACGAGCCATCTGCACGCGGTGGTGGCATGCGCCCATTGGCATGTGCTCGCGGGAGTCTGAAGGGATTAGCGCTGGTGTGGCTCAGTTCTGTGACCACACCTTCATGTATACCAGGAGGGAGCGTGGATAGAGTCTCATGCGTGAAGGCCGCT
>JARKHS020008669.1:0-30007 GCA_030143305.2 Amblyomma americanum
CTGAAGCCATCATGCGCCAAGAACACGGTATAGGAAAATTGTTTTGTTGAATATTATAGAAATGTAAGTATCTTCCTTGGTGTAGAGGCCCTCAAACGTTAATACTACCCAGTGAACACAAACAAATTTTAGAAAAGGCTACTAGTAAAAACTTTAAATAGGGCTAGGTAACCTCAGTAGCTTTCCTTGGCTGCGCTAAGATATCGAGGCTCCCAACCAATCAAAATAAAAGCCTCAGCCTTCTTCTCAGGCATGAGAATGTGGCTGAGTTGTACTGAAATTCAAACGAAACCAGTGCGTAAAAAATTTAGTCTCTTGAGAAATCCTGTTTTCTTAAGAAAGCTAAAAACACATGATATAAAAACAATTGCATCATCTCCTAAAAGCAGTGCGGTATGAAAAGGAATTTATTCGTTATAAAACTGAGTAAAGTACTTTATCCTTAGTTTTTCCAGTTTCGCACAAGAAATTAAAACGTGTTTAATCATACCTTCATGTCCGCATTTTTCGCAAACAGGTTGATCTTATTTTGTTAGCAAGAAATTGTGTATGAGGCGCGTGTGTCCTATACGAAGACGGCATATAATCAATTACTTGAAACGTTCCTGGTAGGTGCATGACTTCCGTTCACCTATAACTGGTTTTACATTGTGTAGTATGTTTTTTTATTTCAATGTCTCACGCGGACTTCCATTTCTGTCTTATGCTACGATGTATTTAGTTAATGCAATCTTTTAATGGAATATTTCTTTCTTGATTTGCTTGTCACGCGCATGAGCAGCGCAGAAGTCTGCTCTCTCGTTGCCTCTAATTCCGATATGACTCAGTACCCAGCAGAGTATTAGTTTTTGTCCTTTAACTGTGGCTATTACTATGTTGTGTATGATATCGCCAAGTATAGGAATGACTGCATTTCTAGAGTGAAGGGCTGTAAGTAAACTTAGGGAGTCTGTGTAAATAATACTCTGCGATGTTCTGTTTTACTATTTGTTCAAAGGCTACAGACACGGCGTAACATTCGGCAGTGAAGGTTGATGCACACTGTGGTAGCCTCACTATATAATTGCTATTCCCTTGTACGACTGCACTTCCAAAGTAAAAATCTGTTTTTAGCCATCTGTATAAAAAGCTGTGCAAGTACTGTTTTTTTTTCCTGGAGTGCAAAAAAGTGTTGTAATATATGCTGTGGTGCAGTTTGTTTTCTGCCGAAATGTCTAAGAGTGAGATCAAGATTTCCGGGAAATTGTACCATGGCGGCAGTAAATCTCGTCTTCCAGCAATGCCAGGCAATGCATCCAGTACGCCGAGATTTTGGCACATCTCTCCAAAATGCAAGAGCAGTGGCCAGGTACTTTGCGGTTTGTGGTCAAACAGCATTCTGATGGGCACTGCGTGACTATTTGGTGACAGATGTGTTTAGGTAGCGAACGAATCTTTAGAATGTAGGAACACGTAAGCATCGTTCTTCTTTCTTAAGTGATGGTTCGTTTGTTTCTACATACAGACTATCTATGGGCGATGTCCTGTATGCACCAGTGCGAAGACGCAAGCCTAAATTATGTACTAGATCTAGCCGGTTAAGGTACGATGGCCTCGCTGACCCATACACTATACATCCGTAATCCAGGGTGGAGCGGACTACAGAGCCGTAAATTTGTAAGGGACATGTCCTATCGGCTCCCCAGTGTTTTCTCGACAGCACTTTGAGTATGTTTAGGGATCGGGAAGCTTTTTTTGTCAACGCATTTCTGTGAGGTAGGAAGGTGAGCTTTATGTCAAATGTTATACCAAGAAATTTATGCTCATTTTTCATTGAAAAAACAATTTCGTTCAGGTGGAGCGTGGGATCTGTATGTATGCCTCGTCTGAGTGAGAACAGAATTGCCACCAATTTCTTTGGGCAAAACTGGAAACTATTTCTGCCCGCCCATGTTGCCAGTTTATTTATTGTTATTTATGTTTGTCTTTCACATGTTGATACACTGGAGGATGTACAAGCTATTTGAAGGTCGTCCACACAGACTGGGTACATAACGGACCTTGGGATAATTTTCATAAGAGAGTTCATTTTTACAACGAAGAGAGTTGTGCTCAAAATACACCCCTGAGGTACTCCGTTTTCCTGAATGAAATTCCTCGAAAGGGTTGTACCCAGGCGGACATGAAATGAACGGTTAGTTAAGAAGTCTTTTATGAAGTTCAACATTCTTCCTAGGATGCAAAGCTCGGCAAGGTCTAGAAGAATTCCGAACCGCCAGGCTGTATCGTATGCCCTTTCTAAATCAAAAAATACAGCGAGACAGTGTTGCTTATGAACGAAAGCTTCCCGAACAGTATTTTCAAGACGGCCTATGTGATCTGTTGTGCAGCATCCCTTTTTAAAACCACACTGATGGACACAAGAAGTTCACAGGATTGAAGGACAAACGTTATTCTTATATTAAGGACACTTTAAAGGATTTTGCGAGGCAACCAGTCAGGGCTAGGGGTCTATAACTGCTAGGAGAGGTTGGGGGTTTTTCAGGTTTAAGGAACGGTACAATAATATAGCTTTTTCCCAGGATTCAGGTATTTTCCCCGAAACCCATACTTTGTTAAATAATCTTAAAAGTGCCTCTACAGCAGGCTTGGAAAGATGGGCAAGCATTTCATAGTGTATTTGGTCGGGTCCTGAAGCAGTTTTCTTACCGGCAGACAGTACAGTGTTGATGAGTGTAATAATACCATTACATTTTTCATTACCACTTCCATTGTTGGGAGCTTTCGTTTTTCGGCTATATTTCTGTATTTTAGAAATGACTGCGTATAGTGTGATGAACCGGATACTACAGCGAAGTGCTCCTTAATATGTCTGCCTGTTCCCCTAAACACGTTTGTGCACCAGGTGTTGTGAAAAGAGTAATTGTGAAAGGTGAGTAACGGCCGTTCAATTTTCGAACTTGCTCCCACATTTGTTCTTGTGTGGTTGAGCTGTTTATAGAAGAGACATAAGTTTGTCATGGTGTTTTCTCGGTCTTGCGCCGGATACCCCTCCCATGTGCTCTCGCCTTTTTGAAAAAAATAAGGTTCTCATGAGTTGGGTGTCTGCGAAAGACTCGCCAAGCTTTATTCTGCAGTTTTTTTGGCCTCCTTACATTTTCGTGTGTACCAAATTTTGTGGTTCTGGCGAATCACTCCTGTCGATTTTGGAATTGATACATGTGCAGCATAAAGAATGCATGTTGTGAACATTTCGTTTACCTTATCTATGCTGTGGTTTTCTAAAATTATATACTGTAAACTGGTTTTTTAAACAATGTCCAATCAGCTAAATGTAGTTTCCAAAGCCGCGGTTTTGTTGAAATAGCTTGGCGAAGATGACAGACCTATTATAACAGGGAGATGATCGTTTCCATATGGATTGTCTAAAACATTCCAGTTAAAATCGCTCAAAACAGACGGTGAACTAAAAGACAAATCTAAAACACTCATCCTCCCCGAGGAGGGGGAACGGTATGTGCGTTTACCCAAGTTTATCAAACCGACATTAGTGGATAGAATAAGATCCTCGATGAGTTGCCCTCTAGCTACAGTTTCCTCGCTTCCCCAAAAACGATAACGTGCATTAAAGTCGCCAACTACCGGGTATGGCTCTGATAGCTGCTTTAAAAGGCCCTCTAAGTCAAGGAGTGTTATTTTCAGCTGTGGATCAATATATACAGAGCACACTGTAATGGTTTTATGTGCAAGCAGAGTGGCTGCTACAGCCTCAAGTCTTGTTTTTAGTTGAAGCTCACTAGTCTGGACACCGTTTTTCACTATAATTGCCACACCTCCTGACAGCCTGCTCACCTGTTCTTGGTCGCTGCGGAAAACAGCATAATTCTTCAGAAAATTGTTTTGAGGCCCTAAATTTGTCTCTTGTAGACATAACGCAACAGGAGCATGTGCCCCTAAGATATCTTTTATGCCACTGTATTTATTCACCAGTCATCTACAGTTTCATTGCATTATGAAAGCCTTCTTAATTTTGTCTTCCTATGTAATTAAAACTAGGTCAAGTTATTTATGGTCCCTTGATTCGGGGCCTGTCTTTTTTTGACCGATCCAGAGAGCTCCGCCGACCACCCGACGTGGATGGCACGGGGCTGCCCTGGGCTGTGTCCACCGCCTCTGCAGAGGCGCTGGACGACCGTACAGGGGGCACGTGGACGTTAGAGTTGGACCTCAACCTGTGGGGGGAGTTCTTGGCGGCCACGGACACGGGGGTCTGCGAGGCCTCTTTTCGGGTTGGCGGGGTAGTGTTACCTACTCCACTTGTGGGCGCGGATGGCCCCGCCTGCGGGCTCACTGCGATGGGCCTGGCCAAGTGCCGAAGTCTGTTGTGTTGTGCCGCGCCTACGCACTACATCGGCAAAGTTTGTTTCTGCTGTAAAGGAGAATGTGCTTGTTTGTGCGCATCGACTTCTTGCTTCTTTGAACGAAATTTTTTCAGTAGTTTTGAGTGTGATTATTGCTTTTTCTTTCTTCAAGGACGGACACGCCCTGGAGTATGCAGCATGGTCTCCCTCATAGTTTGCACAGCGTGAGGCGCCGTCGCAGTCATCAGAAGAGTGATCTTTTGAAGCACATTTTTCGCAAGTTTTGCGACCGCGGCAACTCACTGAACCGTGGCCAAACCTTTGGCAGTTAAAGCATCGTCGAGAGTTAGGAGTGTAGGGTCTCACATTTATTTTTAGATTACCCACTTCAATTGAGTCTGGGAGAGTACTACGTGCAAATGGTCGACTATGTGCTTTGTTATGATTTATTTGCCCTCTTTTCTTATTTTTATCCTGTGGACATCAACGACGTTTTGCTCAGGAAGCCCTTTGAGTTCTTGTTCAGTGAGGTGGAGAAAATCATTCTCTGAAATTACACCACGGACTGAATTGAGGGATCGGTGGGCAGATATGGACGCAGGAATTTCACCCATGGACACAATGTTGGAAAGTTTTCAGTGTTGGATGCTATCTCGGAGTTCCAGTAAGAGGTCTCCACTGGCCATTTTTGTAACCTTGTAGCCAAAGCCCAGGGCACCCGTCAAACATTTTTCTACAATTAATGGGGAGATTAATCTAGCAGATTTATCAATTTGCTCACTATGAATCACCTGAAACTTATGGAAAATCTGTTTCTTTTTTTTTCATGAAATTCTGAGTTACCTCGGTCCACCCTCTCATATGAGGGCGATTCGTTGCTAAGAGAAGGTTAGCTATAGAATAAGTGTGTTCTTCGGCTACAGTGCCAGCCACCCACAATGGAGCCCAAATTGGGGACGGGGCAGGAACTTGCAAGCAAGTCCTGCCCACGCCAACTGTACAATCCAAATATAACACAATATGACGCAACTCAGGGTGGTTGGCCTCACAAGGTTAACCCTCGCCGCCAGGGAAAAAGGGAGAAACTAGAAGTGAGTAGGAAACAGGAAAGTTAAGAGAAGGGGGTAGGCAAGTGAAAGATAGAGGGGAGGATAGGAAGATGCGATTGCCGATTTTCCCCGGTCGGGTCAGGCCGGAGGTGCCGTCTACAGGAAGCTGGGACCTATGTGGTGTGTTGCCTCCGCCGAGGGGCCTTATAGGTCAAAACACTCGGCATCGGCTCAACCACCAGGATCCCCTTTTCCCCGGACACTGCGATGACACGCACGGCGAAGCGCGGGTGCTCGGGTCAGTGGTGATGCACTGTTTACCATCATCCTCCAGCGGGGATGTCCCTGCGGATGCTCGGGAATACGTGGTATCGCCACTCACCAATGCCTGCAAGCTGCAGACGCCCCCCTGCGGGGTGGAAGACGACTTCTTTCTTCCTCTTAAGAACTCGGTCCGATTTGACCTTTCTCTGGCTTTAAACGAATGAGTAAGGTGATAATCGTGGCTCGTCGCTGTAACTGCTCCCGCGATGCAACGGTGATGCTCTCTAAATCGTACCACGTCGTAACTGAAGGTGCAATTCAAGCGCCGGCATTTTACTTTTTTTTTCCTCTCTGCGTTCTATATTTCCCCATCGGTGTCTATTTCTTCAAACACTCGTGTTTACCAGAGTGCAAAATAAAAAAAAATCAAACCTAAGGAAACAGCCCTACCCCCGCCGGCCCATTTTCGAGGGCGCGCCTCGACTCGATGGGGCTGTGCTCACGCCGCAAATGTGCAGACGTGAACAGGCTTGTATGGTAGCGTTCAGGCGGTCCTCTGCACAGCAAAGGGACCGAAATTTTTGAGCATGTACTCAGTTTCACTGCCAGAGCCCAAGCTGAAACTGAGATGCACTGAAATAATAGCAAGGAAGGAGCAGCACTTGCGCGCTATGATTTCTTCCGCAGCACACCCCAACAGCGCTCTAATCAGGTCTTCTATCGAATATTACATGTAAGCACGTTGCTTGCTCAACTGAAGTGTTCGTCACACGTAAATGGATTCAGCTTCCTGAGTTACACTCCAGGCAAACGACAGTCGCGAGCGAAACAGTAGCGTCATGCAGCGATTTCGCAAAGCCCTCTCACCTTATCAATGCAACGCGACAATGCCGGGTAGGAACACTCAGCGCTGGCGATCTTGACGTCAGTAAAAACGTCCTGGAGGTGGGCGATGATTGTGCGCGGTCACCTTGCATGGTAGACGTTTGCAGGCACAGGTCAATGATCACCAGTTTGTAATCGGTTGTGCGTATTACGCCGACTATACAAAACATTTAGCGGAACCTGAAACTATAGGCGCCTACCTTCAATAAAAAAAAGGTCAATCGTTCAATCAAGGCAGTCTGTTGATGCACCCAGGCTGGTTATAGACGGAGGCCTCCTTCCTGTTGCAATTTTTTCCCGACTGCGACGCCGCATGGTCACTTTTCATTTACACCATGGTATACGGGATGAAACTCTGCACCATTCTTGTACACTTTGGTCGCTGGCGGTCTCCGTCAGCTTTGCTGCAGTGCTTAGCTGACTTTTTGCTGCCTGGAACCACAATTTTCCTTTCTGTTCGCGTAAAATAAATCCTTATTCGCAAATACCTTTAGAGGGAGTACCGGCGAAGAATACATCATAAGTAAAGAAATTCCAAAGCCCATGAACAATTTAGCGCCGATCTGGAACCTGCATAGCCAGCTCCTGAGCTGCAGTGCCCTAATTATTCATTTGATCGTGGCAGCGCGCTATAACTGCACTTAACTACACTGTAAAAGAACGTCACTTCAATTGGGCAGTTGCTCTTCTTAGCGCTGCTCGAGCCGTTCGAGAAAACAGGCACAGCGACCAAAGATGGTCGCGGGTTTGGTTGCCGTACATTCCGGGATCCAAGCTCGGATAATGGCCAATGACAGCAGCCCTTCCTTGAAGCCAGAGAGTCGCGTGTATTTCAGGCACATTCACGGGGAAGAGATCGGTCACCCGGCCACTCGATATCTGCGGCGCGTCTGCGCTGCTCCTTGCACAACTGTGGGCTGCGTATATGTGCAGACCCCTTGATTTCCCACCTCCACTGCATATCTGACCTTCATATAATGCTTCCAGCGTTACTCTTAGGATGGCTCGCTAATTTTTTTACGACAAAGTGCACCGAAAACAAGCGTATAGGTCAGCCACCAAAGTTTGCTTCAGAGTTGAACTAAATTATGTGACCTAGTGCTGTTTTGGGCCTTGAAATGAATTCTTGGGGCATGCGCTTCGTTTTTCAGTGGAGTCGTCACCACCGAGTCGTCACCATCTCTTCAATGTGGACGATGCGAACCCTGCGCTTGCGTCAGGGTGATACCGCAAGCTCGAGAGCTGGCGCAGGAGGACAGCACATAATTTCTGCTGAGTGCTCTGTGCTGTGAGAAGCCAAGGCGAAAAAAACACACGACATTAAATAAGCGAGGGCTATCAAGTGTCAGCTACCAGATACTCTAGTGTTGCATTTGGTGAACACGGCGCAGGGTCGGCAAAAGTAAACTTCCTAGCCCACTTTGCGGTCTTTCTAGCAGGCGTTTTGACAAGCTACGACCACCTTTGTGTAAAAAAAGCGATTTCGCCAAAGTGTTAAAAAGGTTTGCCAAGTCTGGTCACATGTATGCGTTGCTTGTAGGGGACTCCCACGCTAGACAGAATTGCCGTCTTTTAGGCGGATTGAGTGGTAAACATTGCGCGAATGATTTTGGCCAATTAATTACGGTTTCCTAATGCACTAGGAAAATGGAGGGGGCGTAGCAAATAGACTTAAGCCTGTCACGCCGCCTCCGCAAATTGAGAATGTGACTCCGCCTTTTCTCCGGTATTTAATGCTGCTTTTTTGCGGAAGGGGGGGGGGGGGGCGGGGAGGATTAACGTCCCATAGCTGCTCCGGCTATAATGGACGCTGTAGTGAAGGTCTCCAGAAATTTCGGCCACATGGGGTTCTTTAACATGCACTGACATCGCACTGTACACGGGCCTCATTATCCCCCCCCCCCTCCCTATCAAAATTCGACTGCCTCGGCCGCCATCGAACATATTTAAGGGTGGTTTATATGCAAGCGTCTGAGCGATTGAGCGGCGCGTCACACCAAACATTTGCTACTTATTCCATTCGCTAGCGTTTTCGCTTCCATGTGAAACAAGCATTACTATATAGTCGGATACAACTTAAGTCTGCAGTGCAGCTCCGCCCACATTCAGGACCGGCGCACAGAATTCCTCCACGACAAAAATATAGGCCGTTGTTAAAACTTCTCTTGTCACCTAAACAAGAACCTAACCATGAGAAATAGTAAGCTGTAGAATTTTGATACCTGGCTTGTTTAATAAAGTCAAATATTAAAAAGTTGATTTCGTTCACTTTTGTGACTGGCTAGCGGAGTAATACAGTACGCTGCGGACCGTGGCCCAGTTTTAACAACTGCTGTTTTTTTTTTTTAGTTGTATCCTACTATAGGTGTTCTCATGCCCCGCACACGCCGTAGCGAGTGGACAGACCACCGATCTCGTCTCTCTAAATGTGCCTGAACTACATGCGGCTCTCTGGCTTCACGGAAGCGCTGCAGTCTTTGACCACTATCCGAGCTTCGATCCCAGAATCGAGGGGAACCAAACCTGCGACCAACTTTCGCTGCTGCGCCTGTTTTCTCGACCGGCCCCAACAGCGCTAACAAGCGCTTCTGCCCAATCGCAGTGACGTTCGTTAACGACGTAGTTCATCATCATCAGTCTTACTACCCCCACTGCAGGGCAAAGGCCTCTCCCATGTCTCTCCAATGAAGCCTGTCCTTTGCCAGCTGCATCCACCCTTTGCCTGCAAACTTCTTAATCTCATCCGCCCACCTAACCTTCTGCCGCCCCCTGCTCCGCTTACTTTCTCTTGGAATCAGCTCCGTTACCCTTAAGGACCAGCGGTTATCTTGCCTTCGCATTACATGCCCTGCCCAAGCCCATTTCTTTCTCTTGATTTCGACTAGGATGTCGTTAACCCGTGTTTGTTCCCTCACCCACTCTGCCCGCTTCTGGTCCCTTAACGTTACACCTATCATTTTTCTTTCCATGGCTCGCTGCGTTGTCCTTAACTTAAGCTGCACTCTTTTCGTTAGCCTCCACGTTTCTGCCCCTTAGGTGAGTGCCGGTAAGATAAAGCTGTTGTACACTTTTCTCTTGGGGGACATTGGTAAACTTCCACTCATGATCTGCGATAACTTGCCATATGCGCTTCACCCCATTCTTATCCTTCTAGTTATCTCCCTCTCATGATCCGGATTAGCTGTCACTACCTGCCCTAAGTAGACGTATTCTGACACAACTTCTAGGCTCTCGCTGCCAATTGTGAACTGTTGTTCGCTTGCTAAGCTGTTGAAGATTACCTTGGTTTTTCATTTCATTTTTCATTTATTTCATCCTTAAAGGCCCGAAGGCATTACATAAGAAGGGGCTTACAAATGGGTTTGTGTAAATGCGCTCATGATGAAAACATAGGCACAATGAACTTAACACTGAAACTGTAAACACTAAAAAAACACTAAAAAAGGAGGATCAAGCGGTTACAAAATGGTAAGCAAAAATAAATTAAAAAATAAAAGAAAGAAGCACAAAATACAGGGAAAAATGCAGGAAAAAGTACAGGGCAATTACAAGTTCACGTGTTCTGAAAATGACTAGTGAGTTTCGCGCGAAATGTTTTCCGATCGTTGCATGAAACTATGTCGTTTGACAGGGCATTCCAATGGGTTATTGCGTCAGGAAAAAAATAACTGCTCATTGCTAAAGTACGGCTCTTGATGCTGGCTATGGGTTGGCTGTGGCTGAGGCGACTGGAAGTTCGGATTGGTGGTTTCAGCAGGGGGTGCTTTGACGTCGGATGGTAAAAAAAGCTGTGTAGTAGGCAAAGGCGTGAAAGAATGCGGCGTGACTCAAGTGTGGGGAGGGAGATAGAACGTTTGAGTGCAGTGATGCTAATTTCTTTAATGTATTGAGAGGTGATAAAACGGGTCGCGCGGTTTTGGATAGCTTCAAGTTCGGCGGTGAGGTAGGCTTGAGAGGGATGCCAGATGGATGATGTATATTCAAGTTTGGGAAGAACAAATGTTAGGTAAGCAAGTTTTTTTACTTCGGGAGATGCTGACTTGAGGTTACCTCGTAGATAACCTAAGACACCAGGCAGGCGTCTGAACATATTCTTTGGACATGGTTTACCCAAGATAGTGAAGATGTCAGATGCAATCCAAGGTACTTATATGACGTTGTTGGGACAATCGGAACTGAGTTTATATTGTATGAATGATGAATAACTGCGCGTTTTCGAGAAAACGACAACAGTTGGCATTTATCGAGGTTTAAAGGCATCAGCCATGTGTCGCACCATGTGGCTATTCTGTCGATATCTTTTTGTAGCAGGTGACTATCGGTGGGATCACGAAGGGGGCTGTATATTACACAGTCGTCCGCGAACAGTCTTAATTTGGTGCTTGTGTTTAATGGAAGATTGTTGATGTAAATGAGGAATAGCAGTGGGGATAAGCCAGCCCCCTGTGGGACACCTGATGATACATCGGTAAGGGATGAGCGGTAGCCATTGCATGACGTGAATTGCATGCGTCCATTTAAGAAATGATCAATCCAGGTTATTAGGTTATGGGAAATGCCTAGGGAGGAGAGTTTTGTGAGCAGGTGCGAATAAGGAACACGGTCGAATGCTTTGGAAAAGTCTTAAAAAATAGCGTCTATTTGAAGGTTATTGTCCATAAAGTGTAGGATGTCATGAGTAAATTCCGCCAACTGTGTTTCACAGGAATAGTGTTTTCGAAAACCGTGTTGGTGGGGATAAAAGAAGTTAATTGAATCTAGATGGCTCAATAAGTTTGACGATATAACATGTTCAAGTAATTTTGAAGGAATGCTGGTTAACGAAATGGGACGATAGTTGGAAGGATTTGCGCGGTCACCTTTCTTAAATATTGGAATGATTTCAGCTATCTTCCAGTCATCGGGGACTTCTCCGGATTCCAATGATTGGGTAAAAATTAGATGCAGGATTAGGCTTGAGATTGAAGTAGTATTTTTCAGGAGTTTACTGTTTATATTATCGCAGCCAGCTGATGATGAAGTTTTGAGAGAACTGATTAAGTTCGCTATTCCTGCCGGTGTGACTGTGACTTGTGGCATGGGTATTGCGGCGATGGCTGGCAAAGAATTGGGGCTGCTAATTGCTGAGGACAACACTAAACAGAAGTAATTATTGAGAATTGCCGCGCACATATTACTGTCTATGGTCATAAGGTCACAAGGTTTTCTGCATGTTAATTATTAGACCCATCGTTCTGCTCTGCCTGTCTAACTCATTGATCATGATTTGCAGTTCACCTCCTGAGTAACTCAGCAAGGCAATGTCATCAGCGAATCGCATAATATTTAAGTATTCTCCATTTATTCTTAGTCCCAACCGTTCCCAATTAAGGCCTCGGAATACCTCCTGTAACCATGCGGTAAACAGCATTGGCGAGATCGTGCCTCCTTGCCTGACACCCTTCCTTATTGGAATTTTATTGCTAACTTTATGGAGGACTATAGCAGCTGTGCAGTTGCTATATTTATCTTCCAGTATTTTGACATAACTCTCTTCTACCCCCTGATTACGCAATGCCTGTATGAATGCTGAGGTTTCCACAGAGTCGAATGCTTTCTCGTAATCAATGAAAGCTATATGTAGAGGTTGGTTATATTCTCCGCATTTTTCTATCACCTGATTGACAGTGTGAATATGATCTTTTGTGGAATATCATTTACGAAAGCCTGCCTGATCATTTGGTTGGTTAAAGTCTAACGTTGCCTTGACTCTATTAGCGATTACCTCAGTAAATTGTTTGTAGGCCACGGATAGTAAGCTGATCGGCCAGTAATTTTTCAAGTCCTTGGCGTCTCCCTTCATATGAATTAAGATAATGTTTGCATTCTTCCAAGCTTCTGGTACAGTCAAAGTCATAAGGCATTGCGTATACAGGTTGGTTAGTTTTTCTAGCACGATGTCCCCACCATACTTCAACAGATCTGCTGTTACCTGATCCTCCCCAGCTGCTTTTCCCCTTTTCATTGCTTCTAATGCTTTCTTTACTTCATCTTTCGTTGCTGGCGGGATGACGTATTGCTATGCACTGCTGTCTTTCTCATTAACGCTCTGATTACATTGGCTGCTGTACAGGTCTGTGTAGAACTCTTCGGCTACGTTAACTATCTTATCCATATTGCTAATGACGACGTAGTTAGGTGCGGCTATCGCGCCCGGCGACTGCGGCCGAATCTCCGATGTTCGCGTTTTACAATCGCCAGTGCTACACGCGAAGAGCACGCGCTGGCGGAGCAACAGTTCATCTGCTTCGTGCACCTCAAGTTCACTACACCTCAAGTATGGCGGCGACCCACCACAGCGCCGCGGCTGTGCGCAAATTTTTTTTTCTCTTTCTAGCTTTTATTTTCTCTCGATATAGAAAATTTGTCTTCATTCGGCAGCCCGTTCATTGCCTCCTTGCAGCCTCGAGCCGAAGAAATGCTCAGTATACCAGTGCTTCATGGAAGTAGCCCATTAGATATGTCACGCCAGAATGGAAAGATTATACTCCTGACACACAGGCATTTCGAAAGCCCTCGAACCGATAGTCTATCGAGTCAGAGGCGATCGAGCGCTGTTACACGGGCAGTTTCAGTGGCCATCGCGTCAACGGAGCAGGGCAGAACTCCATCCAGATTTCGAGGGTCCTCGAGCGCTGCCCAAGGTTGCTAGAGCTGCTTCGAGCGACGCCAAGTGCACTTTCGTACACGATGCATTCATGATACAAAGCCATGAGCAATTATTATTCGGCCAAATTGTAATGCAAGCAGTCTGTACAACAAGTTTAAAATTGTATCAGACTGATTTTGAGCCCTTAAAGTGCGTTAGTTTTTACGTTGCGGTCTTTACGTGGCGTTGATAACATGGCGGCGCCCTGCCCGCCCGCTTCTCAGAATTAACAGCTCTTGTATTCACCTTCGATTTGCCCATTCTTACCCTCGCATAAATTTTCAAGAGACATATAGCTTGTATTTTTCAGATATAGTAAAGGAAATTTACCAGGTGTTAAGCCTTGGGAAACAGTGCTACAGTGATTGTAGCAGTCCTCCGACGCAGTTCGACTGATTGGTTTCGACTCGTCTTGAATTAGTGTGGATACAGCAGTGTCTGTATCTGTAACTATATAGCGCTAGGAACACTACGCGCGTCTAGGGTGCCTGGAAGCCCGCTCGCCTCCCCTTTCAGGGCGGGGACACCCTTTGTACCATCCCGCGCCGCCGTTTCCCCCTCGCAGCGGCATGTTGGGTCTCACGCGTCAGTTGCGTCCAGTGCGCTATGTGTCTGGCACGGTTTCTGTGCGGTCGCGTGGCGACTGTAATAATGCTACTGATCTGAAATAGACAGTACATATTTGTTTCACTCGTGGTAGTCGTGTTTTTGCAGTTTTGATAGTATTTTATGCATGATGCATTCGCTCTGACTACAAGACAAATGAAAAGTTATGACAGACTGCTGTGTTTTTAAGTTAACGGCTGCACTTTAAGAGGACAGAAGTTATTTGGTTTTCCTTTATAGGACAACATGAACTATATTATGGTCGCCGAATTCCATATAACTACGATGCCTTTGTTGTTTCGAACGTAAAGACTGTTCCCAAGGCCCCAAGTTTTCTTTGTATACAAGCAGCGCGGAGCATGCATGTCCTGCCAAATGTAATATTTTTGAGCAGTCAACATTCACTTTCCAACATTTTCTGAAGTGCATTTGTCTTTTTGCTGCACCATATGTGAAAAATTCCACCTAATAATGTTAAATTTCTCTTCCAAGTAATCTGTCACCCCACTGCTCTGGAGTAGAAAGCTGAGGACACGTCTGAAACCAAATGGTCATATTTTCTGAACTGCTTTCCTTAGTGGCTTGTACCGCAACAAAACAATGCAAATGGTTGCGTTTCCCTTTGGATGGTGTTGACTACACGTAGACTGATGATGCGATGCGATGACATCTTCCTAATTCGTAGTGATTAAGTCGCTTTATTCGAGGTCAAATTTTAATAACAATCTCTGTTTCCTTTCAAAACATGAAGAGAAGTCATCAAAAGCGACTGATGCAAAAAGAGGCCTCACAAAATCAGCCCCTGATAGCTATTTATTTTCAATACCATTGTCCCTGCCAGGGTAAACTAAGAAAGAGGAGCCGGAGCAACAAAGGAAAAAATTGAAAATTGGTTTCTGAGGAAAGGAAATGGCGCAGTAATTCTCTCACATATCTTCTGTAAGCGAAGGGAGGAAGGTGGGAGTAAAAGAAGAGAGAAAGAGGTGCCGTAGTGGAGGCCTCCCCAAATAATTTCGACCACCTGGGTAACATTCACTGACATCGCACAGCACACGGGCTTTTGCGTTTCGCCCATCCCTGCTGCTGCTGTCATCGAAAGAGACAAAAAAAGTAATCTATAGGACATGGTTGCCCAGAAACACGCGTGACGAATTTTTGCTGGCGTGGCTGCGTGAGGGCAACGAAAAGAGCCTTTTTTTCCCCAGTTGTGGTTTCTTTAAAAGTGATACGAAAAGGAAGGAAAATAAACCTTTACTGGAGAAAAAAGCCGCCTTGCGTTCGCGTCACGCAGCCACGGCTTCTTTGCTTACTGACGCACAGAAGATACGTTTGGCGCCAGGATATTCGTAGTGAGCTGGTGCAAAGAAGGAGAGAGGAGAGCCTTCCTGCCTTCGCGGCAATAAGACAAAACAAATAATAAACTGAACAAAAAGCTGCGACGAGAGCTTCACATACTCATTTGCCCGCAAGAGCGCATAAATAATACGGCTGCCTTATTGCGAAACGCCTTTTTGACCACGTTGTGAAGCCAAAGCCGCTCGGAAAGTTTTGATGTGGCCTGGCAGGTTTTAGCGCTGGCCTTTAAGCTTTCTTGGCCTACGTCATCAGTGCAAGCGCTTGTGGTCTGGTGGTCAAAACATGCGACCTTTGACATCGTGGTGCAGAAGGTGCGATATGTACCGAGGCGGCTGTAATCGGGAGAAGAAAGGCCGCGACGCGTAACAATGACGACGTGCTTCTAATCGGAAGAAGAAGAAAGGCGGCGGAGAACGCACAGAACTTCCAAAACCAAGGCAAAAACGGGCCACGCCCCTTTGCTTCAAGTGAGCTCATAGTGTGCGTGAAGTAGCAGTCAGAGACCAAGTTATGAGGGTCGGTTGTGTTTCCGGGTGTCTGTCCGCACTACTGAAATGACCCGGTTATTTGGCTTTGCTCGTGACAGCGCGCGCCGAAAAAATTGCCAATCGCAGGTCAAACCGGACTGCGTGAACAACAGTAAACCTCAAAGTATGAGAGGTAAGGCATGCGAAACGCTTGTTTTCCAGAACAATTTCTGCTTGGGACGAAGGGATAAAGCACTAGTTACCTTTTCATCTTCATAATTATTTACATTAGCAGCCATGAAACGCACCTTCTTGCTTTGATTTCATGGCGAACGAAAAGCTGCCTGAATGGCAGTCTTTGGCCAATATCCAACTGCAGCTCGAAATAAGTAATCTTGATTGTTAGAAAGGTAATTGAAATGGAGAGTATTCGGGTCAAAAGGTTGAACTGGAATGCAAGTTGTAAGAAAGCTGTTATGAACGAACACTGCGCAGAATAAACGCTACAGAAGAGAACCAACACGCATGAGTGCACCGACTGTTCAAAGGCGCCGACTTTACCTGCAGGTTAGCTGCGAAAGATAGTGTAATTTAGAGTAACTACCTCTGATTAACTGTTTAAACTATCTCTGGTACCACTCTGTCAAGGTAGAACACCAAATTTCCTGAATTACTCGCGACAGCTGCAATTTTCTCTTCGAAACGGCGCGCCGCCGCATTGCGCTCAGTGCATCTGAACGCGAGAGTGAGACCCAACATGCCCCCGCCAGGAGCGGTGTCTCCACCCTGAAACCGACGCTGGCACATGGAGGCACCCTACGCGCGTCGTACGTCGCGTACGTGCAAATGAAAGGGTTTTTGACGACATGCGCGTATGCGTGTGTTTCAGCATTTAGTAGAGATTATAAAGTATTTCTATTTGCACAAAATTGAAAGTAGCGATTGTGGCGCCACACAGGATTGGCGTAAGACACGAGAATCATTTCAATGGCCAGAGAGATTTGCCATGTAGCAGCGACACAGCTCCTTCGAATTCGATGGCGATTGTGGCGAAGTTCGAAGAGCATCCCTTCTTAAGGGAAAAGCAGCCCGAGACACCCCCCCCCCCACCTCCCCCCCCCCGCCCCTCCTCGTTCTGTCCACAGAAACCATGCGGGGCTTCTTGAAGGCCACAATAGCGACAGCGGCCGAGTGGTCGGGCGCACAAAGCAGCTCGACCCTCACAGCCGCATCGTCACCCTCGAGCAGAGTAGTGCCTAACATCGTTGCAGGTAATTGATTGCTGCTAATAAATTACATTTTCTTCTCATTTTGTAATTTCAATCGATTACATTTTTTTTCGAACGGCAACGTTTCGTGTAATTCAAGTACGTTGTCTGTAACTGATTACTGGCGATAATTACCTTTTTTCAAAACAGAGTGTTAACGGCCGGTACAGGTCGGAGAAACTAAACCTGACAGTAAACACAGGTGGTAACGAAGATAATTCCGCCGTGACACGCGAAAACCGACCGGCTGCGGAGGAGCATCTTGTGTAATCACGTCCGTAGCAAATCACACTCCATGCCATCAGCGCCCGATTCCACGGCAGTGCCCGTCTCGAGAAATATCATGTGGCTGCTCTGAGCTACCTCCGTTCTGTCTGATAGCACCGCAGCTAACCTCTCACTATGCGCCAAGCTCGGATGCTTCCACACAATGCACGCAGCAACAACGAAGCACGGCGCTTCGTAGAGGACTTTGACACTATAGCATCGAAGGTACTGCTCCAATCTACGACCTGTTGCGTGAGGTGTTCAAACGTTCTAATGCCGTCCTACGCTCCAGCGCATGCATTCAAAGGGTGAGTGCAGCTTTCGAAAATCAATTTGTATGGAGAACTATCAACAAGTAATTCAATATCAAGTAAGCCGCAGTTGTTCATTGTATTCTGAATAAATTGATGTAATGGCGACAAAGGTTGGAAGGAGGACAACGCAATAGTAATCGATTATTTTTCTGTAATTGTTCACTTATTTTTCTGGGGATGTAACTGACCACTGTAATCAGTTACATTTCAGATGTAGTTATTGTAATTGGTTGCCTAGTTTTTGTAACGTGTACCAAGACTGCTCTGGAGTCTCAAACCAGAGCTACGTGGTGATTACACGCGGCACAAAGCTGCTTGCCCTAGCATTCAACTACGAGCTGCGGGACGACTGCACATGCGGCTTGTATTTACACTTTGGCTAGCCAATCACACAACTGAGGGTAGCCCCGTTAACGCTGTCGGCTTCGGAAGGAGAAACGTGCAGCGTTTCTTATGGGCACTGTACGATCACTTTCCGCATGCGCACGCGTCGTTGCGACTGTCCGCAAGGGCTACGCAGGGACCGAACAATGGAGCGCATGAACGCATTCGCCTGTGCGCACAAGTTGGTTCAACTTCAACTAGTTTCCGCACGAGCTGATGGTCGCATCACGCTATTGGCTGCTGTCCAGTGACGTATCAGCGCACCGGCGCCAGGCCGCGCCTCCTCGGCAAGATGGCCGCCCGCGAAGCGGAGCCAAAACCAGGCCTAGTAGGTGGTAGCTATGCCGAGAAACACATAATATTGGCTGCGCGTGACTATTACGAGCATTGACAGCGACTTCGAGCTTCACTGTATGCAACAGCGGCAAGCGGCAGTTTAGCCCAAGTTGTTTTGTCGCCGTCTACACTGAGTTGACCGAGCGGGTACGCCACACGTAACAGAGCCGGTGTCGCGATGTGTTTATTTGGAGCCGTTTGTGATAGATTCAAGTGTTCGTTATTCGCGCGACGATCTTCACGAACACCAGCGAGAAGCCGCTCCCTAGGGTGAATTTCCTGTGAATACAGCAAGCTTCACAGCGCAGTGGCAAGCGTAAGTGTAGCGAAAGTGATTGCAGTCGGAACGAGTGTTTTTGCGTCAGTCAGTGATGTCGTCTGCAAGTATAATTACGTTTGAAAAGCTTACTACGCACGCCTTGTTTTTCGAGTGCTGAAATGAACTTAGAGCTGTACAGTAGATCCTGGTTCGGGTGCTCGCGTGTGTACTGAGTTTGAGAACTGCCGTGAGTGCGTTGTGACGGAGTGAACTTACCAACTTCGAGCTCTGTAGCGAGCACATTCGTTGCAGTGGTTGCTGTGATCACGAGCACAAGGCGTCGTGCTGCGGCGTATCCATCACCGATATCGATCGTAGTTCATGTGTACTTTGTTATACAATCGCCGTGTGTGCGACAAGACCATTCTGAAATTTGTGTTTTGCGTATGCGGAATGGCCTCGGCTGCACAGCCGTTGGGCTGTTTTCTGCCGCGACTACAGAAGCGTTGCCAGCATACTTCGGCATTGTGCTCCATAAAGTGCAATTTGCGACTATGAGTAGCCGGATTACGAAGGTATGCCGGTGGCACTGTGAAATCTGTGTAAAAACATCGGTTTGCATAGCAGCTCTCACATATGATGGGTCTTTTTTTATTCGGGCCCAGATCTGTAGTAAATATTTGCGTAACAAATTGAATGAATCCAGCTTCTCCTGCATGTGATCATGGTCTGAGCCAAAGCATTAGTGTTAAGTTTGGGTTGTAACATATCACCAGATCAGGAACACTTATGTGCAAACAAAAACCATTGTTACAACTGATTAATCGGCGTTTCACAATGCAGAAGTCTCTAATATGGGCCGAATTTTGCAGCTCATTTTCATGGGCATTTCATTACATACGATGCCAAAAAAGACCACAACAGATGATTAAGCTTCTCAAAGCAAGTAACCCATATACAATTGGGCCTTTTTAATATCAACACTTTGGGTCTGGATCAGAACTGTACATACAGTTTCCCATAATAGTGAATCGTGATTAAAAATGAAAAGCATTTTCAGTAAATTGCTGTGATTACAATTTATTTTTTGCTGAGCAGCATGCAGTGAAGTTGCATTTTAGACAAATGCTTGCAATACTAAGTCCATTATCATGGTTGCCATGGCTATCGGTAAAATGCAGCGATTTCGAAGTGTTCCGTGAGCCATGACAATCAGGATAAAAACTACTCTTTTAATAAGCACCTGATCCCATATTTATTGTTGCTTTCACTACACTGCTATCGCCGAGGTGCTCAACAACTTGGCTTTAATAGTGTCGAACATTTGTTAACTAGCGCTTCCTAAGTAAGCTGCACCACCTTGTGTGAGACATTCTTGAAGCCTTTAGAAGCATATATCATCAATGCACATTCACCTGCTGTGTTTATTTACCTGTGACTGCCCGCAGTGAACATTATTTGCCTGCTGGAAGAACTTGATGGTGGGCCCCTTAGAATGTATTTGTCGTAAATGTAGATTGCTTCCTAGAATTCCTTCGTGTTATTTGCATGTGCTGCATTTCTAAATTTGTTTGCTTGAATGTAGATGCTTGTTTGCACCTTCCACAATGCTTAGCTATAGGTTTCTGTAGACACACATCTGTTCACATTTGTCGTATGGTAGGGACAGGGCCACATTTGTACATATCGCCAAAACCACATTAACAAGGTTTATTTTGATTTTTAAAAAAGTGCTATGCGCTATTGCACTCTGGTTGGCTCAGCAATGCTGACAGTGAGCCGTTTCTGAAAGTCCTACATTGCCGGTGCAGCCGTCGACCTGTCGAGGTTGAGATCACATTTAATTTCAACCCATTTCCTTACTGCTTGGATTTTATTTGAAGATACCCTGCTTTGCACCTGTGCTGAGTTCTCCTCGCGGCCGACATGCTTTAACTCGAGTAGTTTTTTTTTCTTCTTGCCGCGTGCTCTGTTTAAAAAAAACATTAAATTAGTGTTGCAAGTAAACATCTGTGAGGTTATAACAAGAAGGTTATACAGTCAGCGAGCGGCCTAATTAATTAATTTGTGCAGTGAACAAAGTGCGCCAGGAAGTGAGTCGCCGAGCCTTTTAGTACCATTGATTTTGACACCGGAAACAGAAATGCTTCGTCATTCAGGAAGTGCAAGCGGTAAGAGTCGGCGTGCCTGGCAGTTCAATGTTTAACAAAAACAGCACGCTATGCTGCAAGTGCTATGAGGCCAATTCCAGGGTGCAACAGCCATATGATTCAGTCTGTATTTGTCGCCAAACACTTCTAACAGTCCTTGCACTATATTATAGTATCTGGTTACCACAGTCCAGACCTTCCCATTGCAGCCCATATTACACGACAAAAATATGCGGGTCCCAATTGGCTTTGTGCACTTAAGCCCTGTCATTTCTCCAAACAGGTAGTCTCCATGTTAAAGCATGCATGCTTCGATAAAGTTTCGTCCCCAGAAAAAATGTTTCATAATTCAAGCTGCATATCGCAGGGTGGATATTAACGAGGCATGGCTGCATACGGCAGAATGTGATGAATTTTTTTACTTCTGATAATGTCACAAGCACCAAATCATTGCACCATTTCTATGACTAGCATGGGTTCATAATCATGAAAAACACTATATACTCTCACACTGTTAAATTGTTGTGGCCCTTTAAATTGTTCCTTCCAGATCGGTACGCTTTTTGAAAAGAATTCCTGTGATAGCCAACTTCTCGTTCTTCGTGACATACACTTGCTCCTTAGTCTCTTTGGGAAAGCGTGCGATAATATCCATTATAAAATAATGTTTTGCATCGTACTGTTCCGAGTGGGATTTAAGTGATCCTATCCAGTTAACAGCATGGTAACTCTTGATCATCCTGCATTTATTTTTTTTTAAATCTCGGGCAACCTCAAAGGTATTGTACTTGGCCCTTCCCTTTTTCTTAGATTCATTAATGACCTTTCTTTCACTTCATGGGAATAACGCGCTACACCCGGAGAAAAGCCGACAACTGAAACGACGGACACAGGACAAGCCCCCCCCCCCCCCCCTCATTGTGCAAATCACAAATGTTCACCTTACTTTGCACAGACTACCATTTTAGCTCGTGCAAGGGACCAGAAAAAAAGAAGCCTTTCAGATACGGGAAGCCGTTGAAGACGATTGCGTAAGCACACCCTCGGTGTTGTTATCAAGTGGGGAGTTAGATCTAATCAAGAAACGAATGAGCCTGCGACACAGCCGGTGGCGGTGAATTGTTTGTTTTGAGCATATGCATTAAATGTATTTATATGCCCTCGTACCAGGATAGATTTTAGTTGTTAGTGCACACCTGTCCTGTGTCCGTCGTTTTTAGTTGCCGGTTCACGTCCGTGTGTAGCGCGTTATTCCCATCAAATGCACAACCAACTAGCCCACGTTGCTGCCTTGCTTCCTTTCACTGTTTCATTTAACTTGTCTTCATTGATTGCTATATGGTCTGCGATGCCACTATCAATATCAGCATTCCAACCCTCCAGAACAACCGTCTGCGTGCACGGGAATGGCCTATATGGCAATGTTAAAAGGGCTGCATTAATAGATTTTACTGCCAGCCAAACCCGTCTCCATTGCGAGCTGATATGTGTCAGTATTTCCTTTGTGCTTGTATCTTACCTTGCTTCAAGTGAAGCACCGCGGAGACTTCCAATATGTGATGTGGTTAATATGCTAGGTGCATGTGTTTACGCATGTCATTTTTATGTGCGTGTGTCATTTGATCATTATCCTCATATGAAATGGTCAGCCAGGTATGTCATGGGGCCAGCATTTACAGTGTTTATAAAAGGGTGCCTCCTTCTCTATAATAAAGCTAAATTTCTCATATAGTTCGGTTGTCATTAATGGAGTCGGATTACAGCTGCTTTGAATTTTTCGTGTGAATGTGATTTTCTTACATTGATGGCAGTGAAACGCACGGAAAGGCACAAACCTGTACTCAATGTTAGTACAGTCATAGAGTTGCTGTTTTCCTTACCTTAGTAACAAGAGTTTTCAAATCAGACCCTAAGTAGGATTATCATTCTGGTGCATTATTTTGAAAAAAGAAGCCACAAAACCAGACATTTGTTTCCCTAATACATATAGCCCTTCTAGGACTGCTTATATTCACATACACTCCCTGTATGAAGCCGAAAAGTAGGCATAGAATAGGCAAAGATCTTCAAGCAGTTAGGTTTACGACTAAGTCATTTTAACAAAAGGTATGCCTAAAGGGAACTTCGCCAGTTTGAAAATTAAACTGGCAATGAAATAAGCTATACTTTGCAGATGTTGCTAATAACAACAGCTAGCACGGTCAAAAATTTTATACATGACAAGTTGTGCACAAAATGCTCACTTTTGTCTGCTGTTTTTGGAACCAGAATCACTGTTATGATCCCTCAATTTTTCTCGGCTCAGAAAAGAGTCTTAAACATTACTGTAAAGCTATATGATAGGATCAGGGTTCATGCTGGTGTATATGACAAAAATTCAAGGGTTTTCAAGGACTTTCAAGGCCCTGTGCGTGGATTTTCAAGGAGCACATTCCCTGTTAGAAATCCAAATAGGACAGATGTACAGGGGTAGACAGAGGCGTGAAATGATGAGAATTCACTGAAAAAGGGGATTGTCGCTGGAGCCAACGTTTTACCAAAGAAACTTGTCTTCAGATAAAACGATGGCTCCAGCGATATTTCCTTTTTCGACCACTTCTCATTATTGTGTGTTACACGGATGACCACTTTCAGTGTGTTAGATGATGCAAACATTTATTCGCTAAAGAAGATCAGCCTAGCAAACACTCACTCAGTCCTTAGGTGGCCTCATTTTGCTTCTCCTGAATTTTTACGTCGATGTCCAAGATCTCCTGCTGCGTGCTCTTGGCAGTCTTCCTTAGGCTGTTTGACTTCATGATGCAAGTCAGGTCACTGGTTACCTCTGCTTTTTCTGCATATGAGTCTGCTGATGCTGTCAATTCTGCAACTGCGGCTTCTAGTTTCTTTTTCTTCCTTCTGAGAGTTTCAATCTCTTCATCAATGCAGCGTTTCTTCCGCTGTTTCGAATCTTCACGCTCCTGCTTTTTCTGTGTTTCCAAAAAGGCACGGTATTGGATCCTCGCCGAAGCAAAAGATGCTCTCAATTCCTTTGTGATGGGCACATTGAGAATTCCACCTGCTACGTGTACAGCATCACAGATAATCCGCTGTGAAATGTGAGATACTTCTTTCATGTTCTCTACTGAAACCTGGCGATACACACTGAATCCTCTCTCTACACTTGCTTGGCCATGACTAAGTGTAAGCAGCAGTTTTACAACCCTCCAAAGCTCTGCATATGCTGAGCCAACCTTTAAAAGTTCATAGAAAAACTTGTCAAGTGTATGCGAGCTCCTTTCAAATAGCTGCAACTCATGTTTGCGCTCCTGTAGCAGCTCCATGAACTGTGCAAGCACAGTATCCTTTGAATGCTCATGGATTCACTCTGCTGAAATGAGTGCATCCAGAACTTTCTTTAAGCCTTCCGCACACTCATCCGGCTTCGATGACATCTGCCTGGGGTCTAGTGAAGAGAGGCCTCTCACAATGGGATATCGCAGGGGGCTCTTCTCCAGGATCTTTTTTGTGACACTTAGAAGAAACTGCTTGCACTGCATGCGAAATGCAAATGCAGCTTTCACACTTACTTTGTGGTTTTTAAGAAGCTGCTCGGCTGTGTGACCAACATCTATCTTCTCGAGTGGCACATGGTTGTTTAAATCTTCAAAGTCAATCTTCAGGAGGCCAGTGATTCCCACTGATGAACAGAGAACAGAAGACTTGAGAAACTTTGTTAGCAGTTTTCTGACAATATTCTCAAGGTCCTTTGCCAAAAAGAACATAACTGGCTTATCTGTCTGAAAGTGTGTCAGAAATTGCTGGAGGGTCATTGCAATAGCAAGTGCAAACTTGAGCTTTGCTACCACTAGTGGGTCACAGCAAGTCACAAACATTCTGAAAAGAAGCACACCTGGGAAGGTTCACTTCCTTGCTTCTTGCCACTTCCACATACTTCTTGACGTCAGGCCAGAGAAGCAGAACCCGCTCTATCACTGCGACGTTCTCAATCCACCGATGTGCACAGAACTTCAGAGGAAACAGAGTTTGCCCAGTGACAGCTACAAAGTCTTCTCTCCGGGCAGGTGCATCAAGAAACAGCCTACACACACTTGAGAGTAAAATGTCCAAGCTCCATTTGCTTGCTGTAAGACCTGCCTTGTAGGCATTATGCACAGTGTGCAAGCTACAGCTGCCCAAGTCTAAGCACCTCACCTGATAGTTCTTCTGTAGGTGCTCCTGCAGGCCTCTGAATGCCTTGAGATTCACATTGGATCCGTCCATTGATATTTGCACTATTTTATGTAACGGAAGTGGTTCTAAGGTTCCAAGCAGTTTTTCTTGCAGGTCTTCAGCCTTGGCATGGCCCATAAACACAGATGTGAAGTAGCGTACGGTGACCGACTGTGATGCATCCCAGTACCTTAGATGAACGTCCAGTTGCTTTTGCTGGCAATTCTCATTCAGAGACTCGTCGAACAAGACAACATAGTAGTCGCTGTTCTCTATCTCCCGCCGCAAAGAGGTAAGAAAGAATGGCCTCAAACCCTGGCACGCGATATACGAGCACTTCTGCTCACCGCATGTGAAAGATTGTGCCACCTCACTGTCTGGAAACATCCTCTTAAATAATTCATTCGCCTGTGATGATGAATTATATGAATAGTGCGATGTTATAACGTTCAATGTCCACAGAATTTCTGCGTCTATCACAAGTTCATGCTTCTTGCATGCATCCATCAAGTTTGACGACTGCGATGGCGCTGGCTGTGGTTCATTCGTTTGACATTCAGATATGGTCAGGAAGCTCCTTATTATGCAGCTGCTCCCGGCGGCTTGCATGTGCTCTCTATGCTTTGCACTTTTTAGATGGCTTTTTAGTGCCGACTCCCCCATGGCAGTGATGTCGAGACACTTACAGCAAAATTTGCATTTTGCCTTGTGCGGATTTGACATGTCCGGCGCAAGCCACTCTCGGTAGTTGTTGTTGTTCAGCCACGACCTCTGAAATTTGCATTTTCTGGGCATTGTTTGCACGCACGTTGACTGGCACACACTACGCTGCAGATGCACAAAATGTCACGATACCGCCGTGCACGTGCAATAAATCTAGCGATACAACCGCACATACACATCGCACAAAATGTCACGATGGAACCAGACACGCACGCATAAGCGTTACACGTGCACAAAACGTGACGATACAACCGCACACGCAAGCGCTAAAGACACGAAGTGTCACGACGGAACCGCACACGCACGCATAAGCGTTACACACGCACAAAACGTGACCATACAACCGCACACGCACGCATAAGCGTTACACGTGCACAAAACGTGTCGGTACAACCGCACACGCATGCGCTAAACGCGCACAAACTATCACGCTTCGAGCGCGCAATCACACACACACAGCGGCGGCCATTTATGTACTCAACTGGAAAGTACACAGGAAATGGTTGAGCGGAAACGGTGGACAAGCCAGCGTCATTGTGGCCAGACGTTTACGAGCGTCCGCTAGGCGCGTGCTTACTTGACTTTGTACGAAACTCACACTATTTTTAACAATATCACAGCGGGATTGGAGGTGGGTTGATATTTTAATAAATACAATCACTGGAAGTTTATTGAGAATAAAAATTTAGGAAATTCAAGGATTTTCAAGGATCTGCGAAAATTCCAGGACTTTCAAGGCCTTGAAAACAAACTTTTCAAATTCAAAGGTTTCAAGGACCCGCACGAACCCTGTAGGATACACGCATGTATGCCTTACACGCACTTATACACGCACCCTACACGCACTGCTGAAGGGTGGGAGGCAGCGATGGTTGGGGGTCCCGAACTCCAGAGATGAACGCTAGTTGACGTGCGATCTCTTCTGTGATGAACTGCTGAATATCGTTGCTGAGCTGCTGCCCTCGTGCGGTCACGGCATCAGCGGCAGGACCTCGGCATGATGCACGGTGCGACGAGTGAGGACACGTTGCTTACGGAGCTCCTCGTACCTCTGGCACAAGCTGATGACGGAGGCCACAGTGTTCGGCTGCTTGGCAAAAAGCATTTGGAAGGCAAAATGTCTAGAAAAGGTGATGTTTAAACGTATTGCTAGCTTTAGTAAAAAACACAACGTAATAACTACATGTCAGCATGGTTTCAGAGAAGGCAGGTCTACAGAGAGCGCCCTTCTTGTGCAGAAAGAATTAATACTGGAATCATTTGAAAAGAGGGAGCTAGTTCTGGGCATATTCGTTGATTTTTCAAAAGCGTTCGACCGGATCAACTATGAGACTTTAATAGCCAAGCTAGACATATACGGTTTTCGGGGCGTCTTTCTTCAGTTAATCCGATCTTACTTAACCTTCCGTTGTCAGCAGGTCAAGATTGACAATCAGCTTTCCGATATACAGGCTCTACGAGCTGGTGTTCCTCAAGGCAGCATATTGGGTCCACTGCTATTTAATCTTTACATAAATGATGTTACTAGTCTAGATAACAAATGCACATTTTTATTGTATGCTGATGACACCAGCCTATTTTTTAAATCAACTAATGTATATGATCTCTTTGGGCAGGCGAATCAGTGTTTGCTTTCCCTCCATGAATGGACAGCCATTAACTCCTTGGAAATTAATACCAAAAAAACCAAAGCAATGCTTTTCCGTCCCAAAAATAGGATCATTGATTTCCTGGGATTATCGCTGTGGCTAGGTTCGGTAAAAATTGAGCTCGTCCCGGAATTTAAAAGCCTTGGAGTGTATTTTAATGAACATTTATCATGGAATAAACATGTAGATACTACGATTATCAAAATAGCTAAGGTAGTGGGTATTCTTTCCAGGTTTCGGTATTGCTTACCGCAATCTGTAAAAAAAATTATCTTTCAGTCCCTATTTTCTTCTGTTATAGGATACTGCTTTTTGGTTTGGGGGACCACCACCTTTTCGAATGTTAGCAAGCTTCATAGATTACAAGAACGAGCCCTTAGAATCATCGTCACCGTTTCTCGAGACGCACCAACAGAAGCGATTTTTTGTAAATTGAATATAATTCCTATCCCGCAGCAATATGAACAAACTTTATTAAGGCGTTACAGGACTACAGCCATAAACACAGCTATCTTCTTCAAGGAACTCTACAGACTTGAACGCAAGTCTCACAATTACAGCACTCGTACAAAAAATCATTTCGTCATTCCAGAAACCCGAACAAATTACGGACGGCAGAGCATTAGTTACACCTTGCCTCTTCTTCTAAACACAATTCAATAGTTACAGTGTGCAGATAACGCTATTATTTTTATTACCTCACTGAAAGTGTGCATTTCTGTAAATATGTTTTCCACACTGCGTGTATGTTTTTTCTTCCTTGCCGCAATCGTATGTCACCTTTTCTACAGTATTTAGTTAAACATTATATGAAAGTGCCATTTCGCCCTGTTGTTTCTGTTAAAATTATATTTCATTGCATAGTCAACTCATACGCCGAAGTTACCAAGTTTTTGTAAGGGGCGCAGCCCCTCGTCAAGCCGTTAATAGGCTTTTTGGCTGCGCCCCTAGCATCCTTGTGATGTTGAAATAAAGATGACTTGACTTGACATCTTCATCGATACCCTTCATAATATTATCTTATCAGCCTCAGACATATGACTGTTCACGCGCTTGCAGAGATCCACCACGTCCTCAATACAGCTAGTGAAAGCCTCGCCTGGTTGCTGAGCCCGCTCTCGTAAGCGCTGTTCGGCGCGGAGTTTACGCACGCCAGGGCGGCCAAATACCTCAGTAAAGCTTGTATTGAACGTGGACCATGTGGCGATATCCGCTTCGTGGTTGCGGAACCAGAGATTGGCGACATCAGCCAGGTAAAAAATGACATTGTTAAGCTTCATGGCGTCATCCCAGTGGATGTGCGTGCTGACCCGCTCGTAGGAAGCCAGCCAGTCCTCGACGTCAGAGTCGCCGAGCCCACTGAAGACTGCCGGGTCCCGTTGTCAAGGCGCGCCGCAGCCGACAAGCGGAGCAGGAGGCGGCTGGGGAGCCAGGGGGGCGTTATTCGGCATTTCTGATATTACAGTGCCGCTGCGCAGCTCCAGGACGGGGTCAGGAGCAACCTCCACCACTTGAAAAGGGGCTTAATGGCCTTGAAAGAACCAGGCACTGAACGGGCTTCGGCGGTCGGGTTCCAAGCGTCGGCGGTTGTTGTAGAGCCAGCCAGCAGCGTGCGCTCAGCGATAGCACTGCCGCTACCGCGTTGGCACATCTTCGTCGTTACAGCGTATTTTTTATTTCATTTTGTTTTGCAACGACAAAGCTTTCACCTTGTAAATATATTTCTACTAATTCTGCTTGAGATAACCACTATGCATGGTCAGTGCATCCGGTTTCCCTGAATATATGAAGTATTCTTTCCCAACCTCAACAAGGAGCCGTCCAGATGTAAGCCAGTTTACCAGCTCCCACATCATTTATGTTTGCACTGAAAGTAAAAGGCATGTATGACCTTTTACTAAGTACTAAGCAACCACTTTGTTTTCATTAACATGGGCGTTTTCAGATTGTTTTGGAGTTGTACAGATAACATGCCAGCTTGTTTCTGCATGTGTCACCATTGACTGGCTCTGAGCACAATTCTCCAAGGTTGTTTGCACTGCTGCATTCTAGCTTGTGCAATTGTCATTGCAATATGAGCTAAGGAATGACAGATAAAATAAAACTTGTCGCCTGCTGTCTCTGCAAAAAACAAAGCTGTGCATTTCAGCGCAGTGATAGATGACTTAGCCCCTTTAATGTCACCACACTGTGCTATTTCAGTTTGCCTTTTCTAACGGACCGAATAACATTACAGAGAGAAAGCAGTACTGTTGCATGGTCATATTCTGTGAAACGCACAACTGCTGCAGTTACAACCGGTTTTACATTTTCCGGATTACTGGGAATGTCATAATTTTCTTGTGTATTTGGGTTCCTATTCGACAGCAGAGTACTAAAATATGAAATTTTTAATACATGCACAATTCAGATACACACTACATATATCGACGAAAAGATAACTGTCTTTTGCAATAACTTTTAAGTGGGGAGGCAGCAAGGAGACCTGTTTACTGGACATTGCTACTGTCAACTAAAAAGTGCATGGATTAATGGAAAAGCTACAAAATAAAGGCAAATAAAATACATGTAGAAAGACTGCATTGTGTTAGTTTGAATAACTTATGATTTAACCTGCGCCCGGTCTCAGCTATATGATTTTCCCTGTTATAATTACAAACGATCGAATATGTACCGCTAACCTATTCCTTGTTCTAGTCCCGTATCCTTGGCTCCGAGAATTCGTGATACGAATTGCGTCGTCGTTCTGAAATCGTTATTGCATGTTAGGGTATAGCGTAACTTTCTATG